>CM059427.1:206338059-206530484 GCA_030390025.1 Squalus acanthias | reverse complement strand
GGGGGGTGGAGAGAGGGGGGAAGAGAGAGGGGCGGAAGAGAGAGGGGGGGAAGAGAGAGGGGGGGAGAGAGAGAGGGAGGGGGGAGAGGGTGTGGGGAGAGGACTTCTATTCCCAGCCATTGCAGTCCACAGTTTCAGTGGAAGTGTCTGTGTGCAGGCTACATATACAGCTCCAGGAAAATTGCATCTAAGAGGCACTTGAGTGCTGAACCAGCAGTTGTCGGTTTCAGCGCCTACAAAACCAGTGAATCGTGGTAATTATCAAGTAGCCCGAAAATTGCGTGCTGAATCCAGACGTCCAAACCGGCGTTTCTTTCTCTTTTTGATAAACCAATAACGTAACTGTAACTCAATAAAACTTTAAAGGAAACTTAACAAATTAAATTAAAATTTGTTAGTCCGGGGTGACGATGCACTCCATCCCCCACGGCGGCCACCGGTCGCGGAAAAACTCAAGCGTGCCAGCGGACACCGCGTGCTCCATCTCCAGGGCCACCCGGGCGCGAACATGGCCGCGGAAGAGAGGCAGGCAATCGGGCCGAATGACCCCCAACCGGCGTTTCTTATTAGCACCGCACCCATTTATCGCCTGCTTTCACCATTTGGCCAAAATAATCCTCACCCCCATCTTGGCCACCTCTTTAGCGCCTAAAGTTTTCGGCACCAATGAAGTAATAGCGCCCCCTGGAGCACTGTGTTCAGTTTTGGGCATCACACCTTCGGAAGGATGTAGTGGCCTTGGAGGGAGTTCAGCGTAGCTGTTCCTGAGTGATACATGAACTCCAAGGATTACGAGGAGAAAGTACCCAAACTTCCCTGGAATTTAGAAGATTAAGGGGTATTCCTGGTCTAAGTTTTCAAGCTATTAAACCGAACTGATAGGGTAGCTAAAGAGAAACTATTTCCGCTGGTTAGGGAGTCCAGACGAGGGGTTATAGCCTAAAAATTAAAGCCAAGCCTTTCAAGTGGGAAGTTAGGAAACATTTCTACACGCAAAGGTTGTAGAAGTTAGGAACTCCCTTTCACAAACGGCAGTTGGTGCTAGGTTATTTGTTAAGTTTAAACTGAGATTGATATATTTTTGTTAACCAAAACTATTAAGGGATATGGGATATGGGGTAAAGGCAAGTCTATAGCGTTAGGTCACTGATCAGCCATGATCTCATTGAATGGAGGAACAGGCTCCTGGGGCTAAATGGCCTACTCCGGCTCCTAACTTCCCTCCATCATAACGTCAGGAATGGGACTGTTCGCTAATGGTTATGGTACTCGGCTCCATTCGCAACTCCTCAGATAATGAAGAAGACAAACATATGAGGGAGAAGGGAAGAGAGGGTTCTGCAGTTAGATTTAGATGAGGAAAGACGGGAGGAGGCTCGAGTGGAGCATAAACATCGGCATGGACTGGTTGGGTCGAATGGCCTGTTTCTGTGTCTTATAATTGTGAAAATTGATAGACTGGATATACTAGAAAGGCTGGGTATGCTTAGAGTGGATAAGTCGCCTGGTCGAGATGGCTTGCACCCCAGAATGCTAAGGGAATTGGGGGAGGAAATAACGGAAGTGATTGCTATAATTTTCCAATCTTCCCTCGATGCGGGGGAGGTGCCTGAGGTTTGGAAAGTAGTAAATGTGACACCGTTGTTCAAGAAAGTGTGTACAGACAATCCTAGTAACTGTAGGCCAGTCAATTTAACATCAGCAGTGGGTAAAGTTTTAGAGACAATAATCAAGGAAAAAATTAACGGGCATTGAGAGGTTTAAGCTATTTAAGGAGAGCCAACACGGATTTGTAAAAGGCAGATCGTGTTTGACTAATCTAATTGAATTTTTTGATGAAGTAACAGGGAGGATCGTTCAAGTGAATGCAATAGATGTTGTCTACATGGATTTTCGGAAGGCGTTTGACAATGTACCACATAGAAGGCTGGTTAACAAAATTGAGGCTCAGTAAATAGGTGGGTCAGTGGCAGCTTGGATAAGGAATTGGATTAAGGACAGAAAACAGCGAGTTGTGCTAAATGGCTGTTTTTCAGACTGAAAGATGGTAGACAGTGGTGTTCCCCAAAGGGTCAGAACTGGGGCCATTGCTTTTTAATATATATATATATATAAATGACCAGGATATTGGAATACAGAATAGAATTCCTAAATTTGCCGGTGACAGCAAGCTTGGGCGTGTGGCAAACAGTGTGGATGATACCAATCGACTCCATCAGGACATAGAAAGGCTAGCGGAATGGATAAACAAGTGGCAGATGGAATTTGATACAGAGAAGTGTGAGGTGATGCATTTTGGCAGAAGGAACAGGGAGAGGCAATATACAATTACTGGCACAGTTCTAAAGAGTGTGCAGTGACAGAGGGACCTGGAAGTTAATGTGCATAGGTCCCTGAAGGTGGCAGGACATATTGAGAGACTGGTTAGCAAAGCATATGGGATCTTGGGTTTCATAAATAGAGGTATTGAGTGCAAAAGTAGAGAATTTATGCTGAATCTTTATAAAGCGCTGGTTAGGCCACAACTGGAGTATTGTGTCCAGTTCTGGTCACCACACTTTAGAAAGGATGTGACCACCCTTCAGAGGGTGTGGAGGAGATTTACCAGAATGGTTCCGTGGATGGGGGATGTTAGCTACAAGGACAAGTTGGAAAAGCTGGATTTGTTTTTATTAGAGCAAAGGAGGTTGAGGGTGATTTGATAGAGGTGTACAAGATTATGACGGGTTTGGATAGGCTAGACGGGGAAAGGCTGTTCCCTCTAGCAGATGGTACAAGGGCAAGGGGACACAGATTTAAGATTTTGGGCAAGAGATACAAGCCGGATGTTTGGAAAAACATTTTTACGCAGCGAGTGGTGATGACCTGGAACTCGCTGCCGATGGAAGCGGTGGAAGCGGAGACACTGTTTTTAAGGGGAGACTGGATAGGCGCTTGAGGGAAATAAACTTGCAAGGCTACGGGGATAGAGTGGGGGAATGGGACTGACTGGACTGCTCTGCAGAGAGCCGCCACGGACTCGATGGGCCGATGGCCTCCTTCTGTGCCATTTTGACTCTATGGCTCTATGACAGTGTCCCTTTAAAGAGGCACAGAGATATTACCCTTTAAACAGACACAGTGACACTCTCCCTTTAAACAGACACAGTGACACTGCCCCTTTAAACAGACACAGTGACACTGCCCCTTTAAAAAGACACAGAGACACTGCCCCTTTAAACAGACAGAGACACTGCCCCTTTAAACAGACAAAGACACACTCCCTTTAAACACACAGATACACTGTCCCTTTAAACAGACACAGAGGCACTGTCCCTTTAAACAGACAGTGTCTCTGCCCCTTTAAACAGACACAGAGACACTGCCCCTTTAAACAGACAGAGAAATATATCGCCGATCCTTCATCGTCGCTGGGTCAAAATCCTGGAACTCCCTCCCTAACAGCATTGTGGGAGTACCTTCACCACACGGACTGTTGGCGTGCCAACTTGCTGTCCGGCGGAGGCGGAGGTCACCAATGGAGGGCTCTCTATGCGAGAGTCCTCCCCTTTTCTACTGGGGACTTGGCCTGGAGGGTGTTGCACGGAGCAGTCCCGTGCAATAAAATGTTATGTAGGTTCACGGACTCCCAGGCCACCTACCTTTTTTGCGGCCTAGAGGAGTCCGTGTTTCATGTGTATATGGAGTGTGAGAGGTTGCAGCCCCTGTTTTATTATTTGAAGAGGCTGCTCCTCGATTTTTGGCTACATTTAAGTCCCACGCTCCTGCTCTACGGTCACCCGGTGTGGAGGGGAGAGGGCAGGTCGGAGGACATCCTCGTAGGACTGCTCCTGGGCCTGGTGAAAGTGGCCATTAATAGGTCCAGGCAGCGGGCGGTCGAGGGGGTCGTTTGGCCTGATTGCCTGCCTCTCTTCCGCAGCTATGTTTGTGCCCGGGTCGCCCTGGAGATGGAGCACGCGGTGTCCGCCGGCACACTTGAGGCCTTCCGAGACCAGTGGGCGCCGCGGGGTCTGGAGCGCATCATCACCTCGGCCAATGTGATTTTACTTTAATTTGACATGTTTTAAAATTTGTTTTGAGTTCCTTTGCAGTACATTTGTTTGTCCGGGAGAGCGGGAGCTCCGCTCGGCGATGCAGAGAGCCCTGCGGATGGAGAAGAGTGTCAACCAGAGTCTGCTGGATCTGCACAAACTCTCCACTGGGAGCGCTGACCCTCATCTGTGTGAATTCCTGGAGACCCACTATCTGGATGAACAAGTGAAGACGATCAAGGAGCTTGGAGATCACATCACCAAGTAGAGACTGAGTTCCCTGCCTTGTAGGCAATGATGGCTTCTGACTTTGTACAAAGAGCCGAGACTTGAGCTCTGTAATGTCATTAACTGTAAATAAAATGTTTTATAATTTAAAAAAAAAATGTTAAGTAGGTTCACGGACTCCCAGGCCACCTACCTTTTTTGCGGCCTAGAGGAGTCCGTGTTTCATGTGTCTATGGAGTGTGAGAGGTTGCAGCCCCTGTTTTATTGTTTGAAGAGGCTGCTCCTCGATTTTTGGCTGCACTTCAGTCCCACGCTCCTGAGCTATGGTCACCCGGTGCGGAGGGGAGAGGGCAGATCGGAGGACCTCCTCGTTGGACTGCTCCTGGGCCTGGCCAAAGTGGCCATTAATAAGTCCAGGCAGCAGGCGGTCGTCCGGCCTGATTGCCTGCCTCTCTTCCACAGCTATGTTCGCGGCCAGCTGGCCCTGGAGATGGAGCACGCGGTGTCCGCCGGCAAGCTCGAGGACTTCCGGGACCGGTGGGCGCCGCGGGGACTGGAGTGCATCATCTCACGGGCTGACAAACTTTTAATTTGATTTTGATAATTTGAAGGCCCTTTAAGTTAATGGGTTGTCAAAAGATGTCAATTTTAAATTTGATTTTGACAGTTTATAAAAAAGGTGGCCAAAAAGGAGGCAACCTTATTGGTCCATCAAAAAGACCCATGACCGAGGATCGGTTTCGATTATCAGCGCCTTATCCACTCAATCCCATCCGACCTGACAAGATGCTGTCTCTCAATCAGCACCGACACCCATTGGGCGAGAATATTGCCGACGTCACTGGCCTAAAGGGCCGGCAAATGAGGATTTGATTAAAACTGAGATTTGATTGGTCAACGCATGTTTAGAGTCCCGTATAACGCAGAGCTGTCGGCTTAAGTGGCAGCTAAGCACAGAGGTGAGTGGCGCTCGGCGAGGTTTAACCTGTTGGTACTTGCGGTCTACCCGAAGGTTTCTGCAGTTACAGAAGAGAAAGTTTTAGTGAGCGGCAGATTGTTTCTCTCCCCCTGCCCTCAGTTTATGGATTTCTTCTGTCTCTAGTTGGGAACCAAAAAGTTTCGGGTTGACTCTGGGCCAGTTCCTGTGCTGATTGAGAGTTGCTGTAATCTGTTTAACTACTTATAGGCCACAGGTTAACCGGCGTGTTTGCTTTTCCAGGTCTGAGGCGGACTCCTGATCTCGGCTGCTTGTTTCCTTCTGATTTAGGCCAAGCCTCTTGTAAGCTACTCGCCCGGGAGTGCAGCGCCGCAATCATTTCCGAGCTCGCTTCACTGAGCCTCCTTCACTCGCCTTCCCTCTATTTACTGACGTTACCGTGTCCTCAAGATGTGTTACTCGTCACTCCTAACCGAGCTGATTGTCTCCTCCTTCTGATGCAGATTAAATCTGACATTCGGTGTAAAACTAGCAGATATGGAGATGGTGCCAAAATCAATTTACCTTGGAGATGTGGCGTGCCAAAGGCTGTGGTGAGCCCTATGATTGAACGGGCAGAACTCTGTGATTCCGGTAAGTTGCTTTTCATTCTTTTTACTCACTCGGTCTCTGAAATCCAGATATTTGGGAGATCCATGGTTTAGCGGCCGAGTCTGGAGAAGGTTCACTCGGTGTCCTGGATGTTTAATGTCTCCTGACTATTATAATGGTCTTTTTTCTGATGGTGTTAAGAATCTTGAACTTTCATTCATATAGCGCCTTTCATGACCTCAGGACGTCCCAAAGCGCCTTGCACCCAATGAAGACATTTTTAAGTGTAGTCACTTAAGTTGTGATGTGAGCATGGAGATTAATCTCAGTCCAGATCTAATGGATTGCCCCACATCTTTCAACTGTCTCTAATCTTACTCTGGGCTTGTAGAGATGAACTAGATGGTAAGTAAAACTTTTACCTTGCCAATTAGGTGGTGGCGGGGCCCTTGCTCTCGGGAGCTGTGCCGGTGACACTGGGCCGCAGGCCTGGGGTAGTCTTCAGGCTCCAGTTCACTTGCTGGACCTTAACGGTTTGTTAAATTTGGAAAGTGCTTTGCAAACTTCTGTTTGAGGCATATCTTATGAAGGTATTGTACCATTTAATTCCTTCAATCAAACTAGGCCAAAGATCAATAGAAAACAAATTAAACCTGCTCAGTCTGCACCTTTTTGAACACTTGGTAATGAAACGGGCAAAGTTTCACTTTACTGATCAACTTGTGTCGCGCTGTAGTTCAGCTGGTAGCACCCACACCTGAGAAGGTTATGGGTTCATATCCCACTACAGACACTTGAGCATAACAAATCTAGGCTGATATTCCCGTGCAGGACTGAGGGAGCGCTGCATTGTCTGTGGGATGAGATGTTGAACCGAGGCCCTGTCTGCTCTCGAATGGACGTTAAAAAAAAATCTGACTAGTTCCAAGAGCGGGGGAGTTCTCCCTGGTCCTAGCCAATATTTATTCCCTCAATCAACATCACTAAAAAGCAGATATTGTGGGAGCTTGCTGTGCGCAAATTGGCTACCGTGTTTCCAACATAACAGTGACTACACTTACAAAAAATCTTCATTGGCTGTAAAGCGCTCTGGGACGACCGGTGGTTGTAAAAGGCGCTATAGAAATGCAAGTCTTTTCAACTTGTCCCGAGCGAAGTTTGGAAAGTGACGCTGGTGGGATTTTTGAAACCAAGTACAATTAATCTTTAAATATCAAGGCTAATCTACACGGGCTAATTAACTTGATAGAGCTCCAGGTCAGGCACCTGAACATAATGTATTGCAACACTTCGGATCACGTGCCTATAAGAATGCCATTGTCATAAATCAAAAGCTATTTATTTAACCAAATGTCCCCTTATTTAGAAAGGATTGCCCAGACTCGGATTAACACAAGGAAATTACCAATTAAAGAGTAATTTCCATTCTGATTATGCTCTCCAGTCTTTCTGGTGCCAGTAACTCACTACTTTTATTGCGCCAATTAGGAGAATTGGGTTGCCCTAGTGTCAAACAGAAACTTACTGGCTCTTGTTTTAAGAAAGCAGTACTGATTAAGTTCAAATAGTCAGATTTCAACAGACAAAAGGGAGATTATTCCAGACTGGAACTAATGTTAAATTTCCCCTCTGCTACATTTAGTGTCAGCTGTGGCTCAGTTGGTAGCACACTGGTCTCTGAATCAGAAGGTTGTGGGTTCAAGTCCCGCTCCAAATTGCTGTTTGTGGGAGCTTGCTGTGCGCAAATTGGCTGCAGCATTTCCCACACTACAACAGTGACTTCACTTCAAAAGTACTTCATTGGCTGCAAAGCGCTTTGAGACGTCCAGCGGACGTAAGAGGCGCTATATAGATGCAAGTCTTTTTCCCAACAAAATCTGAATTGGGACCAGAACCGATGATGTAGGAAAACAGGAAGAGGAGTTCATTTAACCCCTCGAGCATATTCTGCCGTTCAATGAGATCATGGCTGATCTGTGAACTAACTCTTAACCGCCTTTACCCCTAATACCTTTGGTTAACAAATCTTAGACTCGGTTAAATTTAACAATTGTGCTAGCATCAATTGGAGAAGAGAAGTTCCCAACTTCAACCGCCCTTTGTCTACTGTCTCGGCTCCGAGAGCAATGTTTCACTTTGTACACCGATCCCGGGCCTGGCGGAGTCCGTGTTCCGTGTATACACGGAATGTGAGTTTGCAGCCCCTCTTTCTTTATTTGAAGGGGCTGCACTTCAGTCCCACGCTCCTGATCTTTGGTCACCCAGTGTGGAGGGGAGTGGGTAGATCCTAGGACTGGGCCTGGCCAAAGTTGCCATTAACTGGCCCAGGCAGCGGGCGGTCGGGGGGGTCGTTCGGCCCTATTGCCTGCCTCTCTTCCGCGGCCATGTTCGCGCCCGGGTAGAGTAGACCAGCTTTCGATGTGAAGTTTGTTTTTCAAACTTTGCCCCGCCTCTGTCTCGGTGACCTGCCCGTCTGACCCGGCCACTCGAGTGATCTTTCCAAAGCAGGCGTTCGGGACCCCGGGCTCACTACCCCAGACCAGGCTGGGTTCAAATTACTGCCGTGAACAGACCGGGCCCCGGCGAGTGTTCCCCTTCTAACGGGGACCTAACCCACTGCCTGCCGCACAGTCTCTGGGCTGGAAGTTATCGGAGATTATAACCGGCTGGGTTAGAATGAAATGTCATCCTTTACTCAAGTGGCTTGGGAGGGAATCAAGAACTGTTCTGACTCGGGTTATTGTCTCTCTAACGCAGGGCTGGGATCCCTTTCAAGGCATGTGATGCAAGACGTGTCTATTAGAATCCAGTTACAGCACAGCTTCTGCTTTCGTGACCGACAACCTGCGAGCGGCCGCCGTTTAAAAGTTAGTAATGGGTCTGTTTGGTGCTTGTATACCGGCTCCTAAAATTAAACAAATCCGAGCGAGTAGGGGGTGCTCGGCTTCCAATGAATTCCAAGGTTTGGGAGCCGAGAAAGTACTCCGTTCCTGGATTAATCGCTCACCCACTGTACACGGAAGGGGTGCGGATTCCTAGTCCGGGGAGTGTCTCGTGGTCTGCATTGAGCCCCCGACCCCACAACAGTCCCTGGACACAGATCCTGGAGTTTGTTAAATGTGGCTTTAGACTGGCTCAGAATACCGGTTTGGCCTCGGTATCACAGTTTAGGAGCTCTGACCGCCCCCACCATCACCTAAACTTCTGCGCCTCTCCTCCTGTCTCTGCAGAGGGCGGAGCGTCGAGCGCTGGAATCCCCTCCACGCCTCCTAACTCGGTAAATTCACTGGCGGCCAGGAGACGGTCCACTGACGGCCGACTGTCCGCGGCTGAGGGTCCGGCCCAGCCTCGGGGGTAAGTAACGCCGAGTTTCCCTCAACATCCAGCGGCTGCGTCCTTTAGATTGGCCGTGTCACCATTCCGCCTCACCGTTGGCCGCGAAGACCAGGCTCAATGTGAGGAATGAGTTCGGGTTTCCAGGAATGATCCAGGATCTCTGAAGACCCTGCCTGATACTATCCGGCTTGTCTGTGCTCCCCCTCCGGTGACTACCGAAGGATTGGTGATTAGCTTCGTTGTTGGTGCTCGAACTGGTTTCAACATGGATTTTAGGCGATTGTTGCCGCCGGAATGTAACCTAACATCAAGTTTAAAAAGCAGGACCTCCAAAGTAGCAATCTCTGGATTATTCCCAGTGCCACGCGCTAGTGAGCAGAAATAGGAGGACATGGGAGGTGAATTAATGGCTAGAGACATGGTGCAGGAGGGAGGGCTTCAGATTCCTGGGACATTGGGACCAGTTCTGTGGCGGGAGGGACCCGTTCAAGAAGGCTGGCTTGCACCAGAATAAAGCTGGGACCAATACTTGTGGACAGGTTAGTCAATGCTGTGGGGGAGGGTTTAAACACATGCGGCAGTATGGTTGGGCACCAATATGTAGTATTTGTAAAGTAGAGATGAGGTGTACAATATGCTTTGCCGATTCGTATTCCTTCACTTCACCTGACGAAGGGGCAGCAGCTCCGAAAGCTTGTGATTTCAAATAAAACTGTTGGACTATAACCTGGTGTTGTGCGACTTCTCACTTGTGTACAATACTGACCGTTCTATTTAGAAATACAAAATTGGGTGGGATCATAGAAAATAAAGTCCAAATTAGGTTTGGAGTGTATGTGTGAATGCACGAAGTGTGCTTAAGGTTGGTGAGCTGCAGGTGCAAAAAACCCACGTGGGAATATGACGTGACGATAACGAGAACTGCCTCAAATGTGAAGATTGGATGCTTCATAATTTGGTTTCAAAGTCTTTAGGAGAGATGGGGCGGGGAACAAGCACGAGGGGTAGCAGTTTTGATTGAGGAAAATATTCTAAATGTCCTTGAGGGATCAAAGGCAGAATCTTTGAATGTTGTTAAACAATGTGGATATATTAAGCTGCTTGGTGTATTTTATAGGCCATTAAATAGTGAAGGAGATACATGGGCAGATTTTTCAAACTAGAGGTGCATGAACGATAGTAGTGATAATGGGAGACTTTAACTCCCTCTATTGAATGGGGCAGTGATTTTAAAGGAGTGATTTCCGGTGTGCTCAGGAGAAATTTCTTGATCAGTAGGTTTATTAGCGAAGGAGGAAGGAGGCATTGATGGACGTAGTCCTGGGGAATGAACTCGATCAATTGGAGAATGTAACATTTGGAGAGCATCTCGAATAGTTATCATAGTATCGTAAGATTTAGCCTAGCTATGGAGGGCTATTTTCAGTGAATTTAGTAGGATCTGGCCCGGGTAAATTGGAGTTGCAAGACTTGAAGTCAGACATGGCAAACAGTGAGGATAAAACCAATCGACTGCAACAGGACATGGAGGTTAGCAGAATGGGCAGACAAGTGGCAGATGGAATTTAAGAGCAGTGTGAGGTGATGCTTTTTGCAGAAGGAACAGGGAGAGGCAATATGCACTTAATGGCACAGTTTAAGTGTGCAGCGACAGAAGGACCTGGGAGTTAATGTGCATAGGTTCCTGAAGGTGGCGGAACATATTGGGAGCGGTTAAAGCATATGAGATCTTGGGCTTCATAAATAGAGGTATTGAGTACAGAACTTATGCTCAACCTTTATACAGTGCTGGTTAGGCCACAACTGGAGTATTGTGTCCAGTTCTGGTCACCACACTTTAGGAAGGATGTGAAGGCCCTTGAGGGTACAGACGAGATTTACCAGAATGGTTCCAGGAATGAGTGATTGCAGTTGCGTGGATAGTGAAGCTGGGGTTGTTCTCCTTGGAGCAGAGGAGGCTAATCGGCTGTTTGAGTGTTTAAAATCATAAAGGGTTTAGAAAAATAATTTTCTTCCAATGTCTGAAGGGTAGCTCACGAGGGCACAGATTTAAGGGGAATGGCAAAAGAACCAGAGGCGACATGAGAAACTTTTGTTACGAGTGGTTAGTATTTGGAATGCACTGCCTGCTAGGATGGTGGATGCAGATTGAACTGTAGCCTTAAAGGGAATTGGATAAATCCTTGCAGGGGATAATATTGCCTGGATATGGAGGAGTGGGACTAACTGGATCGCACTACGAAAGAGCAGGCGCAGACTCTCGAACTCTACTCTCAGGATATCGTGACTGTCGGCCTTGCTCTGGCGGCTCCTGGCTCCTCACTTCACAGTTCACTGGCTGCAAGTGGAACAGTCAGCTCGAATGCTGTTTGAAGACTCGCCTTGTTCATTCAGCCTGGTTACATCCCGGGAGTGGGGGGCTGCGGTTCATTGACTCTCTTTAAACTGTGGCCAGAAATCGGCTGGCTTCTACCACCTGCTGTCCAATTTGGTCTCCTTTGAGAACTGGCTGGTCTTGGTCGTAATGTCTACCACCGCCAGTTACTCATTATCTAGACTTCACCAGTAATTTGTCCGGTAACTAAAGCTCGAGTTCCTTTCCAGAATAGTAGCCGATTCACCAGGTAGTTAACTCCCACTGTCAGGACTAACTGAATATGGTATTAATAACCAACAGGTTTCACTTGGTTCCATATAACGCTTCCTTATTGCAGCCGGCAGATGGTCACCCTCTGATTAAAATTATTGGATGTTAAATGAATCGCCTTCTCTTCCGGCAGGATTGCTGCAGTCCAACAGTCGGGAGGTGATCGAGGTCGCGTGGTGGTCCCCTGGAGCCCCAAACTGACTCTGCCTCGAACTCCCACAGTTCTCAAGTAAGTTGCAAACACACGTCGGTCCGAACTGGGCTTGTTCCTTCCGTGTCCAGCTTCCCCAATGACTTGACTTTAGGACGGTGCATTTTAACCGAGAATCAGAATGGGATAATTGCGTGGATCCTGTTGCAACTTTTCTTTCTGACGGTCGCGGGTCTGATGGGGACCAGGGAACGATTGTCTTGTTTCCCTTGCCGCTAGTTGAGCTACAGTACTGCATACAGTTTTGGGTCACCAGGAAAGGAGATGTGATTGCACTAGAGAAGGTGCAACGGCGATTTACGAGGATGTTGACGGGACTGGAGGATTTTAGCAATGAGGAAAGATTGGTTGTACAGCGATTTACTTGTACTTCTTGCAATCTAGTATACTGTATTCGCTGCTCACGATGTGGTCTCCTCTACATTGGGGAGACCAAACGCAGATTGGGTGACCGTTTTGCGGAACACCTCCGTTCAGTCCGGAAGGGTGACCCCGAGCTTCCGGTTTCTTGTCATTTTAATTCACCCCTCCACGCTCACTCAGACCTCACCGTCCTCGGCCTCTTGCATTGTTCCACGGAAGCGCAGCGTAAGCTCCAGGAACAGCACCTCATCTTCCGTTTAGGCACTTTACAGCCTTCCGGACTCAATATCGAGTTCAACAATTTCAGATCATAACCCCGGCCCCTACCACATATGTATACATTTTATCCACTCTTTTGGTCCGTGCCTTTTTCCTTTTTTTCTCTCTCTCCCCCCACGGCAGCTGTCTCTGATTCTGCCAGCATGTCACACCTTATCTTTTGTTTCTCAACCTGTCCCATTACCATCTCGTCTTGCCTTGAGCATCTCTCAATGTCTCTACTCACTAAAGACCATCACTTTTGTTCTTTTATTCCTCCCCCCAGCCTCCCCCTTGCATTTTTATCTGTTTATTTCTTGCTCTCTCAGTTCCGACGAAGGGTTTCGACCTGAAACGTTAACTCTCTTTCTCTCTCCACGGATGTTGCCTGGCCTGCTGAGTTTTTCCAGCGTTTTCTGTTATTTCGGATTTCCAGCATCCGCAGTATTTTGCTATCGAAAGATTGGTTGTGTTGGGTTTGTTTTCTTTGGAAGAGACTTAATTGAGGTGTATAAAACTGGGGAGTGTGGATAGGAAGGACCTATTTCTGTTGGTCAATAACCAGGGGTACAGATTGAAAGTAATCTTTAGAGAAGGATTAGGAGTTTAGAAATTTTCACCCGAGGGTAGTGGGGGTCTGGAACTCACTGCCTGAAAGGGTGGTAGAGGCAGAGACCCTCATCGCATTTCATAAGTACTTGGATATACTCCTGAAGTGCCGTAACCTACAAGGATACGGACCAAAAACTGGAAAGTGGGATTAGGCTGGATAGTTATTTCGGCCGGCAGAGACACGATGGGATGAATGCGATCCTTCTGTGCCATAAACTTCTAATTCTGTGATTTACACCAATCCCCCCCACGAAGCCTGGCGGCAATGGAGAAGTTGCGGGACCTAGTCGGGTCCTTCGACTTGGTGGACGTCTGGCGAAATCTCCATCCCGACTCCAGCGCCTTCACTAGCATGAGGTTTGGAGGAGGAAGGTCCAGAATTGACCGCCTTTACATTTCCCGGGCGTACGTCTCCTGCGTTCTGGCGGATTCCGCGCGGCCGGTGCCATGTACGGACCACCACCTGGTGTGGGCAGAGCTCACTCTGCTGCACACGTGGTGGGGGGGGGGGGGTGTGTCCGTGTACTGGCATTTTAACAACCTGCTGCTGGAGGACGCGCGGTTCCAGGATTCGTTTCGCTGTTTCTGGGCCGACTGGAGAAGGAAGCAGGGGGGCTTCCCCTCCTTGAGGCTATGGTGGGACATAGGCAAGGCTCACGTCCACGTCTTCTGTCAGGAGTACGCGAAGGGGTCGACCAAGAGGCGGGAGGCCCGGGTCGGGCGATTGGAGAAGGAAGTGTTCAACCTGGAGTCTCGTCTCGGTCAGGTCATCGAAGACCCGGCCCTGCGGAAGGTGTACGAAGAGAAGGGCATGCTGAAGGACCTGCAGCTCGTCGGGTCCCGAGGCGCATACGTGAGGTCGCGGATCCAGTTCCTGCGGGACCTGGACTGTGGCTCACACTTCTACTCGCTGGAAAAAAGACGGGGGGTCCGTAAGCAGCTCTTGGGGCTGCTGGCCGATGTCGGTTCTCGGATCCGGAGGGGGATCAGTGCGGAGGCCCGGGCCTATTACGAGGCTCTGTTCTCTCCGGATCCGTCCAGCGAGAATGCGCGCAGAGTTTTGTGGGAGGACCTGCCGAAGGTCGGCCCGGAGGGCGCCGAGAAATTGGAAGCTCCGCTAAGCCTAGCTGAGCTGACCGGCGCCCTGCACCAGCTCTTGAGGGTAAAGTTCCCGCGGCTGGACGGGCTGACCGTGGAGTTCCACAGGGCATTCTTGGACGCCTTGGGGGGCGACTACGTGCGGGTCCTGGGGGAAAGTCTGGCGACTGGGGAGATGCCCCTCTCTTGGCGCAGGGCGGTCATTGTCCTGCTGCCCAAGAAGGGCGATCTCCGCCTACTTAGAACTGGCACCCGGTCTCCCTCCTCAGCACGGACTAAAAATTTTTTGCCAGGGCTATGTCTGCTCGCCTTGGCACCATGCTAGCCCGCATGATCCACCCCGACCAGTCCTACATGGTCCTGGGCCGGAGCATCCACGACAACATCCACCTAGAGCGGGACCAGGTCCACCATTCCCAGAGGGCTGGTCTGTCAGTCGCTTTCCTTTCCCTGGATCAGGAGAAGGCGTTCGACGGTGGATTGCGAGTATCTTTTCGGGACTCTGCGTGCATTCGGGTTCGGGACGCATTTCGTCACCTGGATCCGACTTCTGTACGCCGCCACGAAGTGTCTGATTAAAGTTAACGTGTCTTTGACGGCGCCCCTTTTCTTCGGGAGGGGGGTGCGTCAGGGATGCCCCATGTCCGGTCAGTTATACGTCATTTGCGTGGAGCCTTTCCTGCGCCTTTTGCGGAAGAGGTTGACGCGACTGGCTCTGCAAGGGCTGGGCATGGAGGTGGTCCTCTCGGCTTACGCTGATGACTTGCTCCTT
This sequence comes from Squalus acanthias, assembly GCA_030390025.1. Lineage (NCBI taxonomy): Eukaryota > Metazoa > Chordata > Chondrichthyes > Squaliformes > Squalidae > Squalus > Squalus acanthias. Next base: position 206,515,400 of record CM059427.1, on the reverse strand, counting down.
GTGGTCATGGATCCCGTTGACTTGCAGAGGATGCGAGAATGCCAGCAGATTTACTCGGACGCATCCTCCGCCATGATCAACTGGGAGAAATGTTCTGGACTCCTGCTGGGCCCGTGGCGGGTGGACTCCCTGCCAAAGGAGCTCAGGCCCTTCGCCTGGAGCACCACGCACCTCCTCTACTTGGGAGTCTACCTCAGCTCTGCCGTGGACGCCTGGTCGGCGAACTGGCAAGAGCTGGAGGCCAAAGTCACGCTCGCCTAGGGCACTGGACAGGACTGCTCCGAGAGTTGTCCTACAGGTGTCGAGCGTTGGTCATAAACCAGCTGCTGGCCGCCATGTTGTGGTACCGGTTGGTCACTTTGATCCCTCCCCCTGCGTTTGTTGCCAAGATGCAGAAGAAGCTCGTCGACTTCATCTGGGACAAAAGGAAGCACTGGGTCTCTGCTGCAGTTCTGAGTCTCCCGCTTAGTGAGGGCGGTCAGGCGCTGGTGTGCCTTCGCACCCAGGCGGCGACTTCCCGTCTTCAGACGCTGCAGAGATACCTGTATATGGAGAATCCTCCTAGGTGGCGTGCGCTGGCGACGTATTTCTTCCGCCAGCTGCACGGCCTCAATTACAACATGCAGCTCCTGTTTGTGAGTGGGCGGCACGCGTGCCAGCCTGCGGGAGCTGCCTGTCTTCTACCAGGAACTGCTATGGGTTTGGAACAGCGTCGCCTCCAGGCGCAGTTCTCCCCCGTCAGGAGTGGCGGCCGTCCTTCGGGAGCCGCTGCTCAGGAATCCGCACCTCCTCGACCGCAGGTTCGTTTGGCTGGCGGAGGGCAGGGCTGTACCCGGTAAGGTGACTAGAGTCGGGGACCTGCTCGATGGCGGAGGAGCGGACTGGATGGCGCCGGATGAGCTGGCGTGGCGCCTGTCGTGGGTCAATGTCCGGCTCGCGTTCAAAGCCATCGAGTTGCTAAAAGTGGCACTGGGCCCCGACTCCACTAGGTGTATCGAGGAGGCTCAAGCACGTGGGGCGATCCCGTCCGAGCTGACCTCCGTTGGGATGGAATTCCTTATCGGCGCCCGGCCCCGAATCCTTCCTCGGGAGCTGCCGCCTCACCACTTGAGCATTCTGAGAAATGCCCTCCGTCCCCTTTCATTCCGCACGGAAGCATTTCCTGTACGGGCTGCTCCTGTACACTCTCCACTTTGCCAACTTTGTCTGCCGTCCAGACACACCTTGGCGTGCCATCCTGCCGTCCAGTGGAGGCGAAGGTCCCCAATGGAGGGCTCTCTACGTGGGAGTCTTCCCTTGTTCTATTGGGGACTAAGCCTGGAGTGTGTTGCACGGAGCAGTCCCGTGCAACAGGGTTTTAAATAGGTTCACGGACTCCCAGGCTGCTTGCCATTTTTGCGGCCGTCCGTCTTTCATTCATATGAGGTTGCAGCCCCTCTTTCATTATTTGAAGGGGCAGCTCCTCAATTTTTGGTTGCACTTCAGCCCCACGCTCCTGATCTACGGTCACCCGGTGCGGAGGGGCGAGGGCAGGTCGGAGGACCTCCTTGTAGGACTGAGCCTGGCCAAGAAAGCCATTAATTGGTCCAGGCAGCGGGCGGTCGAGGGGGACGTTCGGCCCGATTGCCTGCCTCTCTTCCGCGGCCATGTTTGCGCCTGGGTGGCCCTGGAGATGGAGCACGTGGTGTCCGCCGGCATGCTTGAGTTTTTCCGCGACCGGTGGGTGCCGCGGGGACTTGAGTGCATCGTCACCCCGGCCAACACAATTTTAATTTGAGTTAAGTTTCATTTAAAGTTTTATTGATTTATAGTTATTTGAGCATCACGAGGGAAATTAGAGAAGCGTGCAATAAGAGCACAGCTGTCATCATAGGTGACTTTAACTTACATATAGATTGGACTAGCCTAATCAGTAAAAATAATGAGGAGGAGGAATTCCTTGAGTGTTTAAGGGATGGTTATCTGGATCAATATGTCGAGGAACCAACTCGGGAACAGGCTATATTGGACTGGGTACTGTGCAATGAGAAGGGACTAATTAGTAATCTTGTTGTACGGGGACCCTTGGGTCAGAGCGATCATAACATGATCGATTTCTCACTCGAAATGGAGAGCGAAGAAATTGACTCAGAGACTCAGGTCCTGAATTTAAACAAGGGGAATTATGATGCCATTAGACGGGAACTGAGTAGGTCTGATTGGACAACGTTCCTGGGAGGACTGGAGGTAGATAAACAATGGCAAGCATTTAAAGATAGAATGACAAAATTGCAAAAATTGTTTATACCAATCTGGCATAAAAGGAAATCTAAAAAGGTGACTCAACCGTGGATAACAGGGGAAATTAGAGACAGCATAAAATCCAAAGATAGGGCGTATAAAATAGCCAAAAAACGCGCCAGAGCGGAAGATTGGGAACAGTTTAAGATAGAGCAAAGGAGGGCAAAGGGCTTAATCAAGAAGGGCAAAATAGCTTACGAAAGCAAGCTGGCGGAAAATATAAAAACTAACTCCAAAAGCTTTTATAAGTATATCAAGAGGAAAAGACTGGTGAAAACCAAAGTTGGTCCATTGCAGTCAGATACGGGGGAATATATAATGGGAAATAAGGAAATGGCAGACCAACTAAATGCATACTTTGGGTCAGTCTTTACGAAGGAAGACACAAAAAACCTCCCTGGGATATCGGGAAAAATAGGGACATTGGCAAAGGAGGAACTGACGCAAATCAATATCTCTAAGGATATGGTGTTAAGGAAGCTAAAGGGATTGAAGGCGGACAAATCCCCAGGGCCTGATAACATGCATCCTAGGGTACTGAAGGAGGTGGCCCTAGAGATAGCGGATGCACTAAGCATGATTTTTCAGAATTCATTAGACTCGGGAACAGTGCCCATGGATTGGAGGGTAGCTAACGTTACCCCACTATTCAAAAAGGGGGGTAGGGAAAAAGCAGGTAATTACAGACCTGTAAGCCTTACATCAGTTGTGGGCAAAATGCTGGAGTCCATCATTAAGGATGAAATAGCCGAGCACTTAGCAAATGGGGACAGGATAGGACAGAGTCAACATGGATTTACAAAGGGTAAATCGTGCTTGACTAATCTATTGGAATTTTTTGAGGGAGTAACTGGTAAAATAGATGGGGGAGAGCCAGTAGATGTGGTGTACCTGGACTTCCAAAAGGCCTTCGATAAGGTCCCACATAAAAGATTAGCATGGAAAATTGAAGCTCATGGGATAAAGGGGAAAGTATTGACGTGGATAGAGAACTGGCTGTCAGATAGAAAACAGAGAGTTGGAATAAACGGCTCATTTTCTGAATGGCAGGCAGTAACAAGTGGGGTACCACAGGGATCTGTCCTGGGTCCCCAGCTGTTCACAATTTATATTAATGACCTGGATCAGGGAGTCGAATGCAGCATTTCCAAATTTGCAGACGACACTAAACTAGGAGGGGGGGTGGGCTCAGAGGAGGAGACCAGGAAGCTCCAGAGCGATTTGGACAGACTGGGTGATTGGGCGGATAAATGGCAGATGCACTATAATGTGGACAAGTGCGAAGTTATCCACCTTGGGTGCAGGAACGGGAGGGCAAATTATTATTTAAATGGCAATAAATTGGGAGAGGGGGAAGTACAGAGAGACCTGGGTGTTCTTGTACACCAGTCACTGAAGGCGAGCATGCAGGTGCAACAGGCGGTCAAGAAGGCAAACGGTATGCTGGCCTTCATAGCAAAAGGGTTGGAATACAGGAACAGGGATACCTTGCTGCAGCTGTACAGGGCACTGGTGAGACCACACCTCGAGTACTGTGTACAGTTTTGGTCGCCTCATCTGAGGAAAGATGTTCTTGCCATGGAGGGGGTGCAGCGGCGATTCACCAGGCTGATACCAGGAATGGCGGGATTGACCTATGAGGAGAGACTATGTAGTTTAGGGATGTACACACTGGAGTTTAGAAGATTGAGAGGGGACCTCATAGAAGTGTATAAAATTCTGACAGGTCTAGACAGATTAGATGCAGAAGGAATGTTTCCCTTGGCGGGTGAGAACAGAACTAGAGGACATAATTTAAGGATAAGGGCTAAACCATTTAGGACAGAAATGAGGGGGAATTTCTTCACTCAGAGGGTGGTGAACCTGTGGAACTCATTGCCACAGAGGGCAGTGTACGCCAGCTCATTAAATATATTTAAGAGGGAATTAGATATATTTCTACAGGCAAAAGGGGTTAAGGGTTACGGAGAGAAGGCGGGGACGGGATACTGAATTGAAGGATCAGCCATGATCTCATTAAATGGCGGAGCAGGCTCGAAGGGCCGGATGGCCTACTCCTGCTCCTATCTTCTATGTATCTATGTATCTATGATTTGGTACCCAAACAAAGAGTACACCAATCCCGATTCACCACATTGAGCCTCTATCTGCTGTTGTCACCCGTGCTAACTGCTCCCTTGTCCAATCAAACCTCGAGTTTCGGATTTGCCTCGGCTACATCAGGGTTAGTTATTAAGTAAATTCATGCCGCCCAAAAGTCAGTGTCCGGATATTGCCTTTTGAGACCGGTGTAAATTCTACATTCACGCCGCTTCTTGCAGTGATTCCCTGGGTTAAACGCACCACTTAGTAATTAAAACCGATCGAAGCTTAATTCCTTAGTCTGGACCTGATTTCTACCGCTTCAGCGGAGTGTTGGACCATCAGGTGTCCCCACTATCCATTTAGAATAAGAGGTGGGGATGGGGAATGGCTCCAGTGTAGTGTCACCTCTGAACGGTCTTGTCAATCGGATTCTGAGGCATTGGCTTCTGGTGTCTGTTGTCCGTGCGTGAGGCTCAATCCCGTGCAGTTCAATTATCTGACCAGGAACTAGCGGCCCTCCAGTGACTCTGGGGCCATGGGCAGGTAGGACAAGGAGTAGAAGTGACAATTGCAGACCTGGTGATTTTTTTGAAGTTCAGAGCCACATTAACTATCGCAGCCCCGCTAATGGGTGACCTGTACTAAGGAAGTCGACAGGACTCCGAGCTGGTCTCGCTCACCCCGAAGGTTTGAGCCTTCACTCGATGCTGGAGGACATCTTTCCCTCTGAATAACCCTGAACGTAAACAGCCCGAGACCTAGCTAGAGGATGATCACCAGCTGGCTCCATGACTTGAAGTGAAGCCCCCTACAGTTCAGGTCCTGGCACCTGTCCCAATTCCTGCTCACCTTGTAAATTACTGGGGTTGGGGTGCAAATTGAACCTGGCTTTTCTTCAGAGTTCTCCACTTTTGTGGGGGGAGGCAGGGAGGAGTCAGCTGCGGCTCAGTTAGTAGCACCCTCGTGTGAGTCAGAAGGTTGTGGTTTCAAGTCTCACTACAGAAACCAGTACAATAATCTAGGCTGACACTCCAGTGCAGTACTGACGGAGTGCTGCACTGTCGGTGGTTCTCGCCTTTCGGATGAGACATTAAACCGAGGCCCCGTCTGTTCTCAGGTGAAGGTAAAATATGCCATGGCACTAATTGGAGAAACAGCAGGAGTTGTCCGTGGTGTGCTGGCCAATATTGATCCATCAATCAACGTCAGTAAAACCGATTATCTGGTCTTTGTGGGAGCTTGCTGTGAGAAGATTGGCTGGCACGTTTCCTACATTACAACAATGACTACACTTAAGTTCTAAAGCGTTTTTGGAATTGTGTTCGTGATGAGCAAGTCTTAAAGTCTGCTTTCTTTCACACCAACACAATTCAAGCTCTCCCAAAGAGAATCAGGTTAATGAAGAATATACTCTAATTCGTAGTGTTGGCCAGACTGCGTGAACTAACTGCCAACTCCGCTGTTCTGGGTGAACTAACTGCATCTGTGCTTCCCTTTACCCCCTAGGCGGTCCAGGAGCCATGCGTACTGGAGGCCAATAAGCTCGGATGAACGGGAAATGTCGACAATCGCTCGATTACAAAGGGAGACAGCAGAGCACAGGCAACTCAACGAAGCAATGATGCATCTCGCGATTGCTGGCACAAGTAAGCTGGCTGAGTTTACATGGCTGATCTGGAAGAGATTCCACGTGTACCTTTTTGTAGGGAGGTGTCTATATCTAGTGTTGGAGATATGCACTGCAAGATTCATAAATGCTATTTCGTGAGGGTGGCTTTGGATAGTCTACAGGCTCGTTGTAACCAGCTAAACTATTGGGAGAGCAGGGTGGTTTGTACGGGGTGCATGGGTTGTATTGCCTTCTAAGAAATTCAGATTCTGCTTCTACAACACGTTCCCATTAACTGGATGTCTAACTGCGTTGAGCATCTACAAATCAGCGGTAGATTTGAGTTCAATTTGATTCCCAACATTGTCCATTCTAAAAGCTCAACTTTCATGATTGCCACTGTCAGCATTTTCACCTGAAAGTCTGTTCTACAGGGGAAAGAATCCCGTACCGTAAGCCAATTCCATCAGTTAGGTGAGCAGAGGCTAACGATCAATAATTAATACGCCGGCTGAGGCTGGGCAGAGGCTAATAATTGGGTCCGTTTGAAGGTGGGCTTCGTTGATCATCTGCTGAGCTTGGAGTCACCAGTAGTCTGCATCTGTACTGTCTCTTCCACTTGAGGGCAGACTCTTCCCAGCATGATGGCCTGTCACCACATCCCTACTGAGCATCCCGGGGATGGATAGCGCTGAATGCTTTCACTGGCACTGCATGACTTCAGAGTGGCCTGAATTCCTTTTGGGCCCCGGATCATTCTTCCTGTACCGATACATAAGGCAGTAGCCAAATGACACCGCTCTATTCTATCTTGGGCTTTTAACTCCAGCTCATCGTTTCAAGTTCACTTCAGCTGCATCCGTGTTGGGTCGCGTCTAGCTCCATATTTGCTTGTCAGGGATCCTTGTCAGGAACTCAGAATATGACCAATCCAGGTCCACCAGGGATTGCAACGAAAGTTCACGGGATTGATTCCTGGGATGGCGGGACTGTCGTATATGAGAAGAGATTGAGTAAACGAGGCCTGTATTCTCTTGAATTCAGAAGAATGACGGGGGATCTCATTGAAGCATACAAAATTATTACAGGGCTTGATTGGGTGGATGCTCGGAGAATGTCTCCCTTGGCTGGGGAGTCTCGAACCAGGGGCCACAGCCTCCGGATAAAGGGTAGGCCATTCAGGACTGAGATGAGGAGAAATTTCTTCAGAGGGTGGTGAATCTTTGGAATTTCCTACCCCAGAGGGCTGTGGAGGTTCAGTCATTGGGTAAATTCAAAACAGGTCGATAGATTTCTGATTAGTAAGGGCATCAAGGGATATGGCGATAGGGCTGGTGAATGGAGTTGAGGCAGAAGATTAGCCATGATCTCATTGAATGGCGGAGCAGGCTCGAATGGCTTACTCCTGCTCTTATTTCTTATGTACTCTTCTGGCTAGTGGCATGCAGTACATTTGGGCCATTGGATCATGGTAGATCCAAAATCTATTAGATCTAAATGTTCTTCCACGAGAAAACATGGGGTGGGGACTCCCACTGCATCAATGGCCTCCAGGATCTTGCCCAAGTGATTGTGTGTGAGAAGGCTCTATGAAGGAGCGGGCACATCACTGAACCTGATCATTGCCATATTCCAATGTAGTGCTGCTTGCCATTTCAAGTGGTGTTCCTGGATGTTTCCCTCTTCTGAGATGGCTGATGGCCAGTGAATTCCTAGCGTTGAGCTCTGTCAGAGTCCAGAAACTCTGCCCCAAGGTGTGAGACTGTCATGGGCCTTAATCAGCACCGCAATAGATAGCCCATTTCTCAATTTCCAGGAGAACTTGAATATTGTGCACTTCTGAGCTGCGTCACTTCAAACACCCTCCTGTTAATTCTAAAATGGTTCCCCTTGCTCTGCTGATGTATCCAGTTTTATAGAATGTTTCTTGCTGCTCGCCTCCACTTGCACTGCAGAAACCTCTTCAGCTCCTGCTGTGGACTTTGTTAATATGGATTCAAAGTGAAAATCCCGCAACTTTTAAATTTTGGAGGTGACTGGAGAAGTGATATCCCAAGTGGGAAGCAGGGAGACCTCTGATGGGATGCACCCAGATTTCCAATATGCATGCAAGATTTCACATGACCATCTATAGGTTGACTAAGGGGTTCAGGGATTACATTATAGGCTATGGTGCAAACAGGCTATTCGGCCCAACCAGTCCATGCTGGCATTTATGCTCCACTCGAGCCTCCTCTTGTCTTTCCTCTTCTATCTATAGCCCTCTATTCCCTTCTCCCTCATGTGGTTATCTAGCCTCCACTTAAATGCATCCATACTATTCGCTTCAACCACACCCTGTGGTAGCGAGGTTCCACATTCTCACCACGCTCTGGGTAAAGACGTTTCTCCTGAATTCACTACTGCATTTCTTGGTGACTATCTTGTATTGATGACCGCTAGTTATGCTCTTCCCCACAAGTGGATCCTCTCGCTCTCGCTCTCGCTCTCGCTCTGGCTGAAAGATTTTGTAGAGTGGATAAAGACCTCTTAGCTCACTTCTCTGCCTTCTCTTTTCAAGAGAAAGGAGACACAGCCTGTTCATCCTTTCCTGAAGTCAGCTAGTTATCCATTTTGCTACTTGTCCCCTGACTCTGCATTCTCTGACCTTGTTCATCAGTCTCTTATGTAGTACCTCATTGAAGGCCTTTTGCAAATCTAGATAAATTACATCTACTCCATTACCCTTGTCTGCTCTCCGTTACCTCTTCAAAAAAAATCACTGAGGTTGATCAAGCAAGACTTTCCCTTTTGAAATCCATGTTGACTTCCTTTTTTGGCGTTTCTAGATTTTCTGTTTTCTCCTTTAGTAGGGATTCCATTTATTTTTCCTACCAACATTAAGCTAACTGGTCTATAGTTCCCTGGAAATGTTCTATCTCCCTTCTTAAATATAGGTATTTTAGCTAACCGCCAGTCCTCTGGCACCACCATTTTTAACGAATTACTAAATATATGTAGCATGAGTCTATCTCTTCCTAGATTATTTTAAAATGTGCAGATGTAACCCATCTGGGCCATAGCTTTTTCCTGAGTTTGATTAGTTTATTTAATATAATGCATATTTCATTCTAATTTCGCCTTCCAGCATCATGTCCACCTGTTCTAGCTCCCTGGTAAATATAGGAGCCAAGTAATTATTTAATTTCTTCCATCTCTCTATTGCTGCCTGTGGTATTATCCTGTCCATCCCTTAGTAGCCCTATTCCCATTCCGACCTCCCTTTTTTAACTTGTCTAAAATATTTTACTATTTTATGTTCCTTGTTTTAATTTCATAGTTCCTCTTTGCCTTCCTAATTGTTGACTTCTCTCCTAATCTTTGTATTCTCCCTTATGCTCTTCCCCTTGCTGTCCATGTACTTAATGTATGCCTCTTTCTTTACCCTCAATTTTTCCCTTGTGGCTTTTCATCTATGGTGTCTCATATTAGTGTTTAGTTTGTTTTTAGCAGAATCTAGAGAATGCGACATTGGGTGAAGGATACAGTGGGCACTTGCCAGTCAAGTTGAGGTTCAAAGGTGAGCATCGGGTCTTGTGGGCAGACTGGGGAAGGCATGATGCCTTTCCCATCTTGAGTTGATCAACAGGAAGAAATTGGATTAATCAATTCAATGTAAAAATGGCAAATTTGTAGCTAAACCTGGGACCGAGTAAAGAGGTGCTTGTGTGAAAAACCGGAGGGAGTTTGGATGGAGCAGTCTGTTAAGTACCTATCAGTGTGGAAATGGCGAATGAGTGTTGGGTCTTTATGAGCGGACTGAGAGCGATCCGATGCCTTTATCAATCTTGTCCTGACCTGAGGGGAGATAACATGAATAGGATTTCCATCCCGCTCACCAGGCCGATCAACATCCAGCTCCACACAAACTTGCCAGCCGAAGGTCACCGGGAGTCCGGATCAGACCCAGAGTACAAACTGTTGCACTTCATCAAGGATCTCCGCAAGTACCCGCCTTCCGTGAGTGATGAACACCCTGAGAACCACGATAACATTTCACCATCCATTTAACGCTGAGAGGAATCCTCAGATACTTTGAGCCGTTTCTCATTAAAAGCCCTGATTTCTACATACAGGAGCAGGCTATTTAGCCCGTCGAACCTGTTCTGACATGTGAGATCATGGCTGATCTGTGACCTAACTGCTTATACCCGCTTTTGGCCCATATCCCTTAATACCTTTGGCTATCAATCTTAGATTTAAAATTAGCAATTGATCCCAGCATCAATTTGTTTGTCGGTGTTTACTAACTTCACCCCTGAAAGGTGTGTTTCCAATAGGCCATGTCCCCTAGTCCTAGACTCTCCAACCAGCAGCAATAGTTTCTCTCTTTACCCTCAGTTCGCTTTATTATCTTTAACACCGACCAAATCCTCTTAACCTTCTCAATTCCAGCTAATACAACCCGTTTGTATAATCTCTCCTCGTAATTTAACCCTTGGCGTTCAGGTATCATTCTGGTTAACCTACACTGCACTCCCTCCAAGGCCAATACATCCTTCCTAAGGTGTGGTGCCCAGAACTGCTCACGCTACTCCAGGTGTGGTCTAACCAGGGCTTTGTCGCACAGCAGCATAACTTTACCTCTTCCCCGCCCCCCACTTGTTTAATTCTCCAGATATAAGACCACCATTCCATTAGCTATTATTGATGATTTTCTGAACCTTTCCATGAAATTTTAATGATCTATGTACATGGCGGGGAGGGGGGTGTTTTTTTGGGCCTCTACTGTTACTAGCTTTTCATTTGGAAAATACTCTGATCTATCCTTGCGTTCAAAAGTGGATGACCTCACTTGCTTTGAAATCCATTTGCCACAGTTTTGCCCATTCGCTTAATCTTTGTAATTTTATGCTTCCGTCTACACTGCTCACAGTGCTACCTATCTTCCTGGTCGTCAAACTTGGATATGCTCCTTTCTATCATTCATTTAGTTAATAAATACTGTGAATAGTTGAGGCCCCAACACATTCCTGTGGAACACCACTAGTCACATCTTGTCAATTATCCCTACCGTCTCCTGCCGCTCAGCCAATTTCCTAACCAGGTCAATGATTTACCTTTAATTCCATGAGCTTGAACTTTTAGCTAACAATCTTATGAGGAGCTTATCGAATGCCTTTTGGAATTCCATAGCCCCTCCTCCGACTACATCTCCGTCAGGCATGACCTGCCTTTCACAAATCCATGTTGGCTGTCTGATCAGCTGCAAATTTTCAAATGTTTAGTCTCTGTATCCTTAGACTCTAGTAATTTCACAACAGTTGTTAGGCTAACTGCTCTAATTCCTGGTTTCACACACCTTGAATAGCGAGTAACATGTAGTTTTCCCACTAAAGGAATGGCTGTTGAATCGAGAAAAACTTGGAACATGATGGTTGGGGCATCTGGCATGTTCTCATCTGCTCCCTTTAAATCCCTGGGATGGGAACCATCTGGTCCTGGGATTTGTCACTTCGTCCCATTTATTTCTTCATTACTGTTATTGTATTTGCTTTCATTGAGTCCACATTTCCTTGATAGCAGGCAGGAGACAGTTGGGCTACTGGACATGTACTCCAATTGGCAGGTTGTGACTAGTGGTTCCCCAAGGGAATCCGTACTGGGGCCTCAACTTTTCACTTTCAATGAGTTGGATGAAGGAATCGAGATCCGTATATCCAAGTTTGCTGACGAGAGCGAGTTGGATGGCGCAGTAAGTAGTGTAGGTGGGAGCAGCAATTTTCAGTAGGCCACTGATTGAGCAAAACTATGGCCAGATGGAGTTTAATGTAGGGAAGTGTGAGGTCACCCACTTTAGACCCTGAGGAAGTTAGATCAGAGTATTTTTATAAATGGTGGTCAGCTAGGAACTGAAGGAGTAGAGATTGAGGCACATGAGCAGATCATTAAACTAGTGGACAGGTACAAAACTTTCCAAGGCTATTGGGCTGTTGGGCTTCCTAGAGTGAAGGCCACCAGTGGAAGTATTTGGTTGTACAGAGCTCTGTTTGGACCACCTTTGGTACTTGGTTCAGTTCTGGGCAACGCGCCTCAGGAAGGATACATTGGCCTTTGAGGAGGTGCAAGACATTGTATGCGTTTATCAATCTTGGGATTGAGATGGATTAGGATGAAGAGATTGAGATTCTGCGCTAACGCTACTGTCATTCCAGGCACTCTCTCCCAGAGGATGCACACTGCCAAGACCGTTCAACTTCTCTTTCCCCAGGAAAAGGGAGTGCGACAATGCGGCTGTCGGGCAGTATATCTCGATGGCCGAGTACATTGACGCGTTTGAACATCGCACACGACCGAGAGGCCGCAAGCGGGCCAGGCGCCAGGAGAAACCAGGTATTACAGTCGGCTCTTCTCCCGACCATTCTTGGAGGCCCTCTATCTTCGCCTTCCCACACACCACGGCATTCTCCGCACAATCTGCCCATATTCTTCAATTCGTAAAAATTGAAATGAGAACCGATTTAAACATTGATCTCCAACTCTAAACATCTTTTCCCCAAACACTGGCCTGTTCGCGCTCACTCAGGCCGACCAGAATAACGCTGGTACTCTGGGACCAGGGCCTACGGCGGGGCTGTGCCTACTCAGAAATGGCTTGAGGCCCAAATCTCTTCAGGTATTTTTAGAGCCGGTAGAGGCCTCCTACTCCGGGCTGGATTTGAATCTGACCCCAGAGGTAAACGGCCAGCGTCTGAGCTGTGAGACTCTGCAAACTAATGGCTCGCGGCTCTGGACATTGAGGCCCAGGAATCTTCGGTTTGTTTCCCAACGGGACCCTGGGGATTGGAGTCTCGTTCCCTGACGGGTTATTAGAGGGGGCCGTGGCGATGAACGGGCCCGCACAGTTCCTCATTGTCAATCTGCTCTAATTGTGCCTCACCCACCAATTCATGTACAAATTGCAGTCTGTATCCTCATGGTGAGCGGGGTAAAGGGCAGCTTGTTTAAACTGGACTGAAATAACGGGGGGCGCGGGTAACCATCAAACGCTGGATTTATATCCCTTCTCCCAGCGCGCATTGAGACATGAACGGGAAGATCCCAGGTCCTGCTGACTGACTCGGTCTATCGCGGAGTCCGGGACACAAACTATTAGAGGGGGTCCGGCGTGAGAATCCAGCTGGACAGAAGTCACTGCCTTGAGACGGAAATCCGCGTTTCTCTTTCTCTCTGAACTTTACAGATGAACAAGTTGAGGCTAAAGGGATACTGTGAAAACCGTATCAGTGAGCAGTGGAGAGCCGGAATTTCCTGATCAGTGTGTCCGTTTGTTGTTGCTCAGTCCGGTCTTATCCAAGGGCCTCCTTTGTGAAACCTCTCCAATGTTTTAGTTTTACTACTGCCGCCGGTATAATCCCCAACTTACGTTCATTGAATGATTCCGGTCCGATTTAGTGTCTCGTCAAAACCGAACCAGGCAGCGGAACTGAGTTCTAAGCTGGAATTTTGAAAACGGGCCGCGTCCGCGAGGTGACATTTTGTGTCCGGAGTTTATTTCTCCGCTCCAAGACCACGCGGGATCTCAGCGGCTCAGTGTGAAATTTTACTTATTCTTCAGACCGATCCGCCCTCCGCTGGCGCTCACCCGGCCGATTCGATCAGTCGCTGACCTTATTGTATCAAATGTTTAAATTTATGTTTAGATTTGCTCTTCCTGACCTCCCCCCCCCCCCCCCCCCCAGAGGGGAATATTTCCCATCCCAAAGCTCCTTCTCTCCTTTCCCTGTATCTGGTTTCCAAGATGCTGATGGCCGTGACTGCGGTCCCAGGGGAGCCGGGCAGTAAGTGGCCGGGGATTGTCAAACGTGGGAATTGTGTGGATGTGATTTTAATGTTTAACAATTGTATGCACTTAATAAAGACCTTCGACATAAGGTTCTGGTCTCCGGTCCTTGTGTTTGGATCTTAAACAGCCGAGCTTATTCCGGGTGAAGTGAGTCATTCGCTGTCACAGGATTAGTAAATGAAACTGGGCCGGAGCCGGTTAAACTCTGGGTTACATCGTGTTGTATTGCGAATAACCGGTGGTGAATCAACAGATTTCGGGAACGTCCAGTTTTGGAATAATGTGATTTGCTTTTCTATCGATCTCCCTTTTCCTCTTCCTGCTGACCTGGCCTCATTAGGCCGCTCCTCCTGTTCACGGACTCGCCCCACTGGCAATGGAGGCCCAGCAGATTCACCCAGTTTAATGGGCTGACTCCGGACTCGGGTCCCCAGTCCCAGCACGGTCAGTGTTCCATATTCAATCATCAGTCTGAACCGCTGCTGCCACCTGCCTTTAACCCTTAATAACCTAAGCATTATTACCTCAAGTGTTTGACCTCCCCCCGCCACACCCCCTCCTTATTCTAATCTACATGTTGCCCCTAGGCGACATCATCTAAAAGACAATGGTCCTGATTTCACAGGGCCATGACGGCGTGCGTATGGCGTCATAGGTGCCCCACAAGTTCCAGCTTTCCACATGCGATGGTGCCCATCCGCTAGAAATTCAGTTATGCTGGCACAGGGTTGGGCATTTATTGAGGTGTATAAAATTGAGGGGCCGAGATAAAGTGGATAAAAAGAACCTATTTCCCTTAGCAGAGTGGTCAAAAACTAGGGGGCACAGATTTAAAGTAATTGCTAGAAGGGATTTGAGGGGAAATTTCTTCACCCAGAGGGTTGTGGGGGGTCTGGCACTCACTGCCTGAAAGGGTGGTAGAGGCAGGAACACTAACCACATTTAAAAATTACTTGGGTGTGCACTTGGGAAGCTCTAACCTGCAGGGCTACGGACCAAGAGCTGGGAAGTGGGATTCAGCTGGATAGCTTTGTTGGCCAGCGCGGACACGATGGGCCGAAATGGCCTCCTACCCTGCTGTAACTTTCAATGATTCGCCCAACTACTGCCCAGCAAATACCCACCAAACCCTTGCGCCTTCTTGCAACCGCATAAGGATTTAAATAAATGTTAAATACAAATTTTATAACGATTTAAACATTTGCTTGCATTTAAAATTAGGTCAATTTTTTTTCTTGGTTAAAAATGTTTAAAATTTTTATTTAAATGGTAAGTAATTTAGAACCTGTGATTTACTTTATTTCAGTGTTGTGTAATTGTATTTTGGGGATTTCTATTCTGCTTGTGGGGATTTCTACGTGAATGGAATCCCCCTTTGTCATTGGTTGGCCTGGCCCAGGTGATTCCAAGGACGCTTGCAAGCCGCCTGGACTCGTGGGCCTTTATGCAGGCGGGCCCCTGCCCGCCCAGGGCCGCCAGATTCAATTTCCAGTCAAATGTGCCGGTCTCACATTTACCCTGATGATACACAGCGGTACCCCTCGAACCCTCCTGACTCTGAGCTGTCACGCTGCTTGTTTGACATCAGGCATATGCTGAAACATTTTTCCTGTAATACTGGACAGATTGAAGCCACTGTCTACGGTTGGCAACCCACTCCATCACTCCCCCTAACGGCTGTTTGAATGAGGCAGAACCAGACCGTTCGCAATCTCGACGCCTTATTTGACTTGCGTGTATATAGCGCCTTCCGCTACCTCGGGACGTTCTAAAAGCGCTTTTGAACTGTTGTATTGTAGAAAATGCGGCAGCCAATTTGCGCACGCCAATGTGATAAATTACAAGATAATCCGTAACTGATCTTGACTGATAAATATTGGCCAGGACACCGGGGATTACTCCCTCATTCTTCAAAATAGTGCCATGGGATCATTTACGTCCACCTGAGACCGGACGTGGCTTCAGTTTAACGGCACCTCCGACAGTGCAGCAATGCCTCAGTCCTGCACTGGTGTGTCAGCCGAGATTTAAACCCACAACCTTCTGCCCGTATCCTAACTCGCAGCAAGTCCCGTTCACTCATCACCCCTGTGATCTCTGACCTACATTGGCTCCCGGTCTGGCAACGCCTCGATTTAAAATTCGCGCCCTTGTTTATTAAAATCCCCCTCTACTACCCTTCGAGATCTCTGCGCCCCAATTCTGGCCTCTTCTGCATCCAATGTTCATCCTTCCACAATTGGCGGCCGTGCCTTCAGCTGCCTGGGCCCTAAGCTCTGGAACTCCCTCCCTGAACCCCTCCACCTTTCTGGTTATTTCTCATTGTTTAAGCGGCTCCGTAAAACCTACCTCTTTGACCATGCTTTTGTCACGTGTCCTAATTTCTGAGGCTCGAAGTCATTGTGTTTGATACCACTCCTGTGAAGCGCCTTGGGACGTTTTACTGTTATGGGTACTATATAAATGCAAATTGTTTTGACTTTAATGGCATTTGGGTCTCCTTATTTAAGGAAGGATATACTTGTTTGGAGGCAGTTCAGAGAAGGTTCACTAGGTTATTTCCTGAGATGAAGGGGTTGCCTTATGAGGAAAGGTTGAGCAGGTTGGGCCTATACTCATTGGAGTTTAGAAGAATGAGAGGTGATCCTATTGAAACATAAGATTCTGATGGGGCTTGACAGGGTAGATGCTGAGAGGATGTTTCCCCTTGTGAGAGAATCTAGAACTAGGGGACATAGTTTTAGAATAAGGGGTCACCCATTTAAAACTGATGAGGAGGAATTTCTTCTGATGGGCGTGAATCTTTGGCATTCTCTACCCCAGAGAACTGAGGAGGCTGGGTCAGTGGATATATTTAAGGCGGAGATACAGATTTTTGAAAAACAGGGGAATCAAGGGTTATGGGGAGTGGGCAGGAAAGGAGTTGACGCTAAGATCAGATCAGCCATGATATTGAATGGCGGAGCAGGCTCGGGGGGCCGAATGGCCTACTCCAGCTCCTATTTCTTATGTTCTTGTCATTCTCGGGTTAAGGGTGTCGCCGGCGAGGCCGGTAATTATTGTCCATCCCTAGTTGCCCTTGAGCAGGTGATGCCACCTTGACCCGCTGCAGTCCCTGTGGTGAAGGTGCTGCCACAGTGCCGTTTGACCCAGTGACGATGGTATTTGCCACGATGTGATACAACTGAATGGCTTGCTGCGTCACTTCAGAGAACAGCCATGTTGGTGAGACTGGAGTCACATAGGCCAGACCGGGTAAGGACAGCAGCTTTCTTTCCCTAAAGGATTAGCGAACCAATTGGGTGGTTGCGACAATCTGCCAGCTTCGTGGTCAGTTTTTTTCAGATACCAGCTTTTATTGTAAACTGGATTCAAATTCACAAGCCTAGTGCGATTTTAAACTCGTTATCTGGATTATTAGTGACCTGACCAAGTACTGCACGCGGGCTTTCAATTTAAAAAAAAAGATAAATACTTGGAAATCAGAAATGATGACGGTTCAGGGAGCGTCTGTAAATGAGAGCCATACCAGAACGTACAGTCCCTCTACACTCCAATCTCTCACCAGAGTCCCTTTTGTACAGGTCCCACTTCCCCCAGAACTGGTTCCAATGCCTCAGGAATTTGAATCCCTCCCTCCTGCACCACTGCTCAAGCCACGTATTCAATCTCACTATCCTGTTCTCTCTATTCTGATTAGCTCGTGGCCCTGGTAGCAATCCAGAGATTACTACCTTAGAGGTCCTACTTTTTAATTTAGCTCCTAGCTCCCTAAATTCTGCTTGTAGGACCTCTTCCCGCTTTTTACCTATATCGTTGGTACCTACATGCACCACGACAGCTGGATGTTCACCCTCCCTCTTCAGAATGTTCTGCAGCCACTCCGAGACATCCTTGACCCTTGCACCAGGGAGGCAACATACCATCCTGGAATCTCGGTTGCGGCCACAGAAAACAATCAAGGCTGGGAACTGAACATCCAGGGGTATTCAACATTCAGAAAGGATAGAATAAAAGGAAAAGGGGGTGGGGTAGCATTGCTGGTTAAAGAGGAGATTAATGCAATAGCTAGGAAGGACATCAAATTGGAGGATGTGGAATCAATATGGGTTGAGCTGCAGAACACCAAAGGGCAGAAAACGTTAGTGGGAGTTGTGTCCAGACCTCCAAACAGCAGTGGTGAGGTAGGGGAGGGTATGAAACAGGAAATCAGAGGTGCGTGCAAAAAAGGCACGGCAGTTATCATGGGTGACTTTAATATGCATATAGATTGGGCTACTCAAACTGGAAGCAATACGGTGGAGGAGGATTTCCTGGAGTGTTTAAGGGATGGTTTCCTAAACCAATATGTTGAGGAACCAACTCGAGGGGAGGCCATCCTGGACTGGGTGTTGTGTAATGAGGAAGGACTAATCAGCAATCTTGTGGTACGAGGCCCCCTGGGGAAGAGTGACCATAGTATGGTGGAGTTCTACATTAGGATGGAGAAGGAAACAGTTAAATCAGAGACCATGGTCCAGAACTTAAATAAGGGCAACTTTGATGGTATGAGGCGTGAATTGGCGAGGTTAAATTGGCAAGCGATATTTAAGGGGCTATCAGTGGAAGGGCAATGGCAGACATTTAGAGATCGCATGGATGAACTACAACAATTGTACATCCCGGTCTGGCGTAAAAATAAAAAAGGGAAGGTGGCTCAACCATGGCTAACAAGGGAAATCAGGGATAGTATTAAAACCAAGGAAGTTGCATACAAATTGGCCAGAAGTAGCAGCAAACCCGGGGACTGGGAGAACTTCAAAACTCAGCAAAGGAGGACGAAGGGTTTGATTAGGGCAGGGAAAATAAAATATGAAAGGAAGCTTGCAGAGAACATTAAAATGGACTGCAAAAGCTTCTATAAATATGTAAAAAGAAAGAGGTTAGTAAAAACAAACGTAGGTCCCCTGCAGTCGGAAACAGGGCAAGTCGTAATGGGGAACAAGGAAATGGCTGATCAATTGAACAAGTACTTTGGTTCGGTGTTTACTGTGGAGGACACACACAACCTGCCGGAAATAAAAGGGGTCAGAGGATCCGGTAAGAGGGAGGAGCTGAGGGAAATCCTTATTAGTCGGGAAAAGGTATTGGGGAAATTGATGGGACTGAAGGCGGAAAAATCCCCGGGGCCTGATGGTCTGCATCCCAGAGTAGTTAAGGAGGTGGCCTTGGAAATAGTGGATGCATTGACGATCATTTTCCAACATTCCTTAGACTCTGGATCAGTTCCGATGGAGTGGAGGGTGGCCAATGTAACCCCTCTTTTTAAAAAAGGAGGGAGGGAGAAAGCAGGGAATTATAGACCGGTCAGCCTGACATCGGTCGTGGGTAAAATGATGGAAGCAATTATTAAAGATGTCATAACAGACCATTTGGAAGGTGGCGACATGATAGGTCCAAATCAGCATGGATTTGTGAAAGGGAAATCATGCTTGACAAATCTTCTGGAATTTTTTGAGGATGTTTCCAATAAGGTGGACAGGGGGGAACCAGTAGATGTGGTATATTTGGACTTTCAGAAGGCCTTCGACAAGGTCCCACACAAGAGATTGGTGAGCAAAGTTAAAGCACATGGGATTGGGGGTAATGTGTTGACGTGGATTGAGAACTGGTTGGCACACAAGAAACAAAGAGTAGGAGTAAATGGGTACTTTTCAGAATGGCAGGCAGTGACCAGCGGGGTACCGCAGGGTTCGGTGCTGGGACCCCAGCTGTTTACATTATATATTAATGATTTAGACGAAGGGATTAAATGTAATATCTCCAAATTTGCGGATGACACTAAATTGGGAGGCAGTGTGAACAATGAGGAGGATGCTAGGAGGCTACAGAGTGACTTGGACAGGTTGGGTGAATGGGCAAATGTATGGCAGATGAAGTACAATGTGGATAAATGTGAGGTTATCCACTTTGGTGGTAAAAATAGAGAGGCGGACTATTACCTGAATGGTGGCAGATTAGGTAAAGGGGAGGTGCAACGAGACCTGGGCGTCATGGTACATCAGTCACTGAAGGTGGGAATGCAAGTGCAGCAGGCAGTCAAGAAAGCAAACGGAATGATGGCCTTCATAGTAAGGGGATTTGAGTACAGGAGTAGGGAGGTGATGCTGCAGTTGTACAGGGCCTTGGTGAGGCCACACCTGGAGTATTGTGCGCAGTTTTGGTCTCCTAACTTAAGGAAGGACATTCTTGCTATTGAGGGAGTGCAGCGAAGGTTCACTAGATTGATTCCTGGGATGGCCGGACTGACATATCAAGAAAGATTGGGTCAACTGAACTTGTATCCTCTGGAGTTCAGAAGAATGAGGGGGGATCTTATAGAGACATTTAAAATCCTGACTGGTTTAGACAAATTAGATGCGGCAGAATGTTCCCAATGTTAGGGAAAACTAGAACCAGGGGTCACAGTCTAAGGATTAAGGGGAAGCCATTTAAGACTGAGCTGAGGAGGAACTTCTTCACCCAGAGAGTGGTGAATCTATGGAATTCTCTTCCACAGAAGGTTGTTGAGGCCAGTTCGCTAAATATATTCAAAAGGGAGTTAGATATCACACTCAAAACTAGGGGGATCAAGGGGTATGGCGAGAAAGCAGGAATGGGGTACTGAGGTAGCATGTTCAGCCATGAACGCATTGAATGGCGGTGCAGGCTCGAAGGACCGAATGGTCTACTCCTGTACCTATTTTCTATGTTTCTATGTTTCTATTCAGTCCCTCTACACTTCCGTCCCTCACCAGGGTATTCAGTCCCTCTACACTGCCGTCCCTCACCAGGGTATTCAGTCCCTCTACACTGCCGTCCTTCTCACTTACTTCCTCCAGATGAAAGATGTCACTATGCGAGATATTGGGGGATATTGCTATGCATGCTTTACCTCTAATAGGAAACATTGAAACTCTAGTGAGCACCGTATATTAAATCGTCACTGAGATAATAACCTAACCCCTTATACGCCGTGTATGAGGTAAATACCAATTCTAACATTATGAATCACATACCAGCGACTCCCTTCAGTAGATAGACAGTGTGTCGTCATTAACTGCTTGGACTAGCACAGCCCCCCAGGAGCTCTACCTTTTGTATATGGTTAATTAGGTCCGGGGTTAGTGCTATTATGTCAATGTGTAATCTCTCTTCAACAGGCCTAAATAAGACTTGCACTTAAATCGCGCGTTTCACGACCGCGGGACGTCCCAAAGCGTTTCACGACCAATTAAGCACTTTTTGAAGTCTAGTCACTGTTGTAATATAGGAAATGTAATGTAGCCTGCGCAATTACCTCTTTAATCACTAACGAGAAACCATGGATCAGTTATGCCCTTATCTTCCCAGTAAAGTCATAAAACAAACCTATTCACCCCACATCAGTCTCTTGACTGATTTGCTATATTTTCTCATGGATGGCTAATGAGAATGTTTCCACCTGTTCCAGGCCTGACCCTCTATAGCCGGTAGCCGATTAGTGTTTAATATGTGTAAATTTCAAAGCTCACCATGGGTTTTCCACTTGCTACACCGATACTTGCATTTCCCATCTCGAGGCTCCGCGATAACCTTGTTGCGGCCTCGAAGCCTGCTTTCTATCCGAGCTAAAATTCCTGTCGCTTACAACAGCCTGCAAGGCTTCTGTCGGGGGTAATGTTTACTTGAATTTCTGTGACATTGTGGGCTCTTACATGCAATATCCAATCCCCAATTTTAGTCATTCTGGTTGGTGTAAGCGAGAATGTTGACCACCAAATCGGCATGAAGTGCCCCGTGCGTGTAGAGCCTCTCATTAGCTGTAATCACAGAGGTGATCTCATTGAATTCTGACAGGGCTTGACAGGGTAGATGTAGGGAGGATGTTTCCCCTGTCTGGGAAGTCCAGAATCAGGGGTCACAGTCTCAGAATAAGGGCTCGGCCATTTAGGACTGAGATGAGGAGAAATGTCTTCACTCAGAGGAAGAATCTTTGGAATTCTCTACCCCAGAGGGCTGTGGAGGCTCCGTCGTTGAGTATATTCAGACAGAGATCGATAGATTTTTGAATATTAAGGGGATCAAGGGATATGTTGGGGTGATTAATCAAATTGTCTGTAACTTTATAAACCTTTAAATAAAACTTAACAAATTAAATAAAAATTTGGTTGGCCGGGGTGATGATGCACTCCAGTCCCTGTGGCACCCACCGGTCGCGGAAGGCCTCGAGCATGTCGGCGGGCACCCCGTGCTCCATCTCCAGGGCCACCCAGGTGCGAACATGGCCGCGGAAGAGAGGCAGGCAATCTGGTCGAACGACCCCCTCGACCGCCCGCTGCCTGGACCAGTTAATGGCCACGTTGGCCATGCCTCAAGATGAGTGTAAAGTGAGACACTGCTGTTCAGTCTATGACACCCACAAGCCATGTACTCAAACTGAACAAACTTCGGGATAGATGTGGTAGAAGGCGAACTAGGTGAGACGTGATATGTTAGAGTAAGAAAGGGCCCAAAAATGGAAAAGTCGGAAACAGAACAGAACATAACAGAAGATTAGTCTCCTCTGGTCATGGAGAAATCAAATATTCAATACACTGTGTTTTTGAAACAAAGCTGATTTATTCAATATTTATACAGAATATTAATCTCCAGCCCAGGTATAGGGGTTACTAAGATCAACAGAAAGGCACTCTAACTGCCAGAATGAACATGTTTCAGTACTCATGCAATCCCAGTAAATTCTGTTCTATTTATTAATGAGGCCTATCAATGGCGGGGCTTTTACCCAGTATTCCCCGCGGGGGAGAATGTGCCTCACCCAGACGACAGGAGCCCAGTGCGCAGGCGCAGGACCCTCCAGGGTTTGGAGCATGCGCGGTGCGTGTAACAGCGAAGACAGGCTACAGATTGGTTCTGCACATGATCGAAGACATGAGCAGGCGGCTGGGAGCTATGGTTCGGCGGGTGGGCGGGGAGGCTTCATAAACATCTGGTATAGGCCGCAAACTCCGAATAATAACCTGAAGGTTCCGCGTTAGCAGCTTCGGTGCTTCTCCCGGTCACAGGCCCAGGCTAACGGCCGCCATCTTGATTCAGTGAGTAGCAAAGCGCATGCGCAGCCATCTTGGTGCAGGAACGAAGAGTGGGTTGGGCTTCAGTGTCTGTTCCCAACCGGGTCCTAGAGCCCGGGTATGTAAATGTTACTCAGTTATTTGATTCAGACTCTCCACACATCAGATTTCTCACCATCTCTCCTGAAGGCGCTGCTGCAAGCAGGGCATATGGTGAACATCCCACACAATTGTAACAGAAGAGCCCCAGAGCTGGCCCCCCCTTGTATAGTCTCAGGGTTGGAATCCCCATGTACAGTCCCAGGGTTGGAATCCCCTTGTACAGTCTCAGAGTTGGAATCCCCATGTACAGTCCCAGGGTTGGAAACCCATTGTACAGTCCCAGGGTTGGAATCCCCATGTACAGTCCCAGGGCTGGAATCACCATGTACAGTCCCAGGGCTGCAATCACCATGTACAGTCCCAGGGTTGGAATCCCCATGTACAGTCCCAGGGTTGGAATCCCCATGTACAGTCCCAGGGTTGGAACTCCCAGGGTTAGAATCCCCATGTACAGTCCCAGGGTTGGACTCCCCATGTACAGTCCCAGGGTTAGAATCCCCATGTACAGTCCCAGGGTTAGAATCCCCATGTACAGTCCCAGGTTTGGAATCCCCATGTACAGTCCCAGGGTTAGAATCCCCATGTACAGTCCCAGGGTTGGATTCTCCATGTAAAGTCCTAGGGATGGAATCCCCATGTACAGTCCCAGGGTTGGATTATCCATATACAGTCCCAGGGTTAGAACCCCCATGTACAGTCCCAGGGTTGGATTCTCCATGTACAGTCCCAGGGTTGGAATCACCATGTACAGTCCCAGGGTTGGAATCCCCATGTACAGTCCCAGGGTTGGAATCCCCATGTACAGTCCCAGGGTTGGAACTCCCAGGGTTAGAATCCCCATGTACAGTCCCAGGGTTGGAATCCCCATGTACAGTCCCAGGGTTAGAATGCCCATGTACAGTCCCAGGGTTAGAATCCCCATGTACAGTCCCAGGGTTAGAATCCCCATGTACAGTCCCAGGGTTGGATTCTCCATGTAAAGTCCTAGGGTTGGAATCCCCATGTACAGTCCCAGGGTTGGATTCTCCATATACAGTCCCAGGGTTAGAACCCCCATGTACAGTCCCAGGGTTGGATTCTCCATGTACAGTCCCAGGGTTGGAATCCCCATGTACAGTTCCAGGGTTAGCATCCCCATGTACAGTCCCAGGGTTAGCATCCCCACGTACAGTCCCAGGGTTGGATTCTCCATGTACAGTCCCTGGGTTTGAATCCCCATGTACAGTCCAGGGCTGGAATCCCCATGTACAGTCCCAGGGTTAGAATCCACATGTACATTCCCAGGGTTAGAATCCCCATATACAGTCCCAGGGTTGGAATCCCTCAGCAATACCATGTGCGGGTCTCGGGACCCGAGTCAGAGCCGGCGGACGTGTGGCCAGGGCCCCGGCACCATTAACCCCAGGGTGCAGCACCTCCCCCAGACAAGAAACACCTCAACTTGTATTTATACAGCAGAGGGACCAATTCAGAGCCGGTTAGCATCAGGGTGGGCGGTGGATGCGGAAGTCAGTCCCTGGCCTCCTGTGTAGGGCTTCCTTGTTGCATCAGTTTGAGCTGGAGTGGAGAGGGGGGAGAATCTGCTGGGTTTAACCTCCAGTACTTCTGAGCCCAGTGGGACCCAACAATTTCCAATGTGAGACTGTGAAGGGAGGTGGATTCCAGGGGAGATTAAGTTGCTCAACAGACACTGTCCGTACAGTGTGAAAGGTTATTGTTTTAGGAACAAGTATTTTTGTAGAGGCTTTCAATCCATTTTATATATACAGATTTTTTAAATTCATTCGATGTGGGTGTCACTATCAAGGCCAGCATATATTGCCAGTCCCCAGTTTCTCGTTGAGAAGGTGATGCTGGGCCGCCTTCTTGAACCTCTGCCGTCCGTGTAGTGAAGGTACTCTCAGAATGCTGTTAGGTGAGGAGTTCCAGGATTTTCACTCAGCGACAATGTAGGAACGGCGATATATGCCCAAGTCAGGATAGTGTGTGACTTGGAGGGCAACTGGGAGGTGATGGTGTTCCCATGCACCTGCTGCCCTTGTCCTTCTAGGTGGTGGAAGTCGCGTGTTTGGGAGGTGCTGTCAAAGTTCTAGTCGAGTTACAAATGTATAAAGTCGCTCTCCTTCACCCCTTCCCCTCCCACCTCGCTCTGTCTCCTCCCATAGAGGCCAGAGTCTTGTGTAGGCCCAGACCGGGTGGCGGGTTCCCTTCCCTGAAGGACATTAGTGAACCAGTTGGGTTTTTACGACAATCCGGCAGCTTTCATGGTCACTTTTTTCTGGTGCCGGCCCCACAAATTCGCAGATTCATTCAGCTCAATTTCACAACCTGCCTTTGTATTTTTGTGGGTTCTCGTTCACGCTCCCTGTTTCTCATTTTAAATAAATTTTGCGGGTTGTTAGAAGGGGAGGATTTGCAGACGGGAAACTCAAACCAAACATCACTTCAAGATCTGACAGAGTCACTCGATTCATCAGGACTTTTGAACACGGAAGCAGAAAGCACGTTCAGAGGGGGGATAAACCGTACACGTGTTCTGTGTGTGGACGAGGCTTCAGCCGATCCTCTGGCCTGTCGAGACACAAGCGCAGTCACACTGCGGAGAGGCCGTTCACCTGCTCTGAGTGTGGGAAGGGATTCACTAATTCATCCCACCTACTGAGTCACCTGCATGTTCACACTGGGAAGAGGCCGTTCACCTGCTCCGTGTGTAGGAAGGGATTCACTCAGTCATCCACCCTGCTGACACACTAGCAAATACACACTGGGGAGAGGCCGTTCACCTGCTCCGAATGTGGGAAGGGATTCACTCAGCCATCCAGCCTGCTGACACACCAACGAGTTCATACTGGGGAGAGGCCGTTCACCTGTTCTTAGTGTGGGAAGGGATTCACTCAGTCATCCACCCTGCTGACACACCAGCGTGTTCACACCGGGGAGATTCCATTCACCTGCTCCGTGTGTGGGAAGGAATTCACTACTTCATCCAGTCTGCATAGACACCAGCGAGTTCACACCGGGGAGAGACCGTTCACCTGATCTGAATGTGGGAAGGGATTCACTCGATCATCCAACCTGCTGACACACCAGCGAGTTCATAAGTGACTACAGGGGTTGGATTTTGCTGTTAATTCTGCTGTTAATCACATCCAGGACTGAACGATGTTCACACTGACAATAGGGTTTTGTTTCTGCTGATGTTAATAACCCCTGTAACTGGGCATGGAGTTTAATATTCTGCATGGATGCCAAATAAATCACTTTCTTTCAAGCAGACTGTGTGTTGAGTCCTCAACGTCTCCAAGAGAAGAGGAGACTAATTGATGTCCTGTTACCGACTGCTCCATTTTTGGGCCTTTTCTCTTTTTCTAACTTGAGACTCTTTCAGTTCTCATACCTTCAGTTACTCTCATGGACAAGTCTCGGCTCCCCAAGCTTTCCAAACTGCTAATTGGAAATTTCTAACTGATTTTTTCTCTTTCAGAGTTTCAAGCGACCAATTCCTTCTCTCAGAGAATCGCCAAGGAGACACTTCGATTTAAACACAGCTCCCCCCTATTTTATATCCGGGATTAGAGTCACGGGGAATTTGAATACCTGACCACTCAAATGTAAAAGGGTCTGTCAGTCATGTACAGACTGAACCAATCACAGAACTGAATTATTCCTCTCTCCAGCCTGTAACCGAGGAAAATTGTAAAACTGAGGCTGAAATTCCACTTCCGTGAGCCGGGGGTGGAGGCAATGCTGGGCACAGAGGGAGCAGCAAACTGGGTTCAGAGTGGGCACGCTGGGATTGCCCTTTCCGGTGTTTTGCGATTTAGCCTATGCTGGGGCCCAGTGAGCTTTCCCTGCTCCGGGGTATTTCCAGGCTTGTACTCACTACCCCTGGAATTCCCAGGGTGTGAGGCCAGCGCTCTGTGCCTTTAAACACTGGAGCGAAGCCGAGTCCTGCAGGCACACAGTCACCAGGAGGAGATTCTAACCGTCTGCACCCACCTTTTGGGGAGATTAGTCCCACTTTTGGGCTGGTTGTGGTTTCTCCCAATTGTCCCGTTGCTTGTTCCCTTGGATTGGATCTTCATTTGTTCACTTTGGTTTGATTTCAGTTTCACTGCTGGACCCACCACTCAAAGCACTTTGTCTGATCTTACCCGGGAATGAGCAGACTCCTCCCTCACCCCGCACAATGCACCATCTCTCCCCGGGGTGTGTCCACACTCTGGGCCTTGGCCTTGCCCGGGGATTCTCGGTATGAACAGGTGGGATGTGTTTTCAGACAGGTTGTCCCAGCTTTCCTCCTCTTACCCACTTGGTTGTGTTCCACACTCTGAGCCTTGGGCCTTGCCCTGGGATTCTCAGTATGAACAGGTGGGGTGTGCTAAGAGACAGGGTGTCCCCGCTCTTCACCTTTAAAGGGACAAGGAGACGACGAGCTGGGCTGAATGAACCGCCTTTATGACATCACTGCAGTGCCTAGCAACCAACCTCCCTGAGCCCTGCACTTTATGGGCTGGAAGTGTTTGATGGGACAGTGTAGAGGGAGCTTTACTCTGTATCTAACCTGTGCTGTACCTGCCCTGGGAGTGTTTGATGGGACAGTGTAGATGGAGCTTTACTCTGTATCTAACCCGTGCAGTACATGCCCTGGGAGTGTTTGATGAGCCAGTGTAGAGGGAGCTTTACTCTGTAGCTAACCCGTGCTGTACCTGCTCTGGGAGTGTTTGATGGGAGAGTGCAGAGGAAGCTTAACTCTGTATCTGACCCGTGCTGCAACTGCCCTGGGAGTGTTTGATGGGACTGTGTAGAGTGTCTTTTACTCTGTATCTAACCCGTGCTGTACCTGCCCTGTCAGTGTTTGATGGGACAGTGTAGTGGGAAATTTACTCTGTATCTAACCTGTGCTGTACCTGTCCTGGAAGTGTTTGATGGGACAGTGTTGAGGGAGCTTTACTCTGTATCTAATCTGTGCTGTACCTGCCCTGGGACTGTTTGATCGGACAGTGCAGAGCGAGATTCACTCTGTATCTAACCCATGCTGTACCTGCCCTGGGAGTGTTTGATAGGACAGTGTAGAGGGAGATTTACACTGTATCAAACCTGTGCTGTACCTGCCCTGGGAGTGTTTGATGGGACAGTGTAGAGGGAGTTTTACTCTGTATCTAACCCGTGCTGTACATGTCCTGGGAGTGTTTGATGGAGACATTGTAGAGGGAGCTTTATTCTGTATTTAACCCGTGCTGTACCTGTCCTGGGAGTGTTTTATGGCAGAGTGTAGAGGGAGCTTTACTCTGTATCTAACTCATGCTTTACCTGTCCTGGGAGTGTTTGATGGGACAGTTTAGAGGGAGCTTTACACTGTATCTAACCCATGTTGTATCTGACCTGGGAGTGTTTGATGGGACAGTATAGAGAGAGCTTTACTCTGTAACTAACCCGTGCTGTACCTGCCCTGGCAAAGTTTGATTGGGTCAGTGTAGAGAGAACTTCACTCTGTATCTAACCCGTGCTGTACCTGCATGGGTGTGTTTTTTGGGACATGTAGAGAGAGCTTTACTTTCTATTTGACCCATGCTGTTCCTGATCTGGCAGTGTTTGATGGGTCATTGTAAAGAGAGTTTACTCTGTATCTAAACCGTAGTGTACCTGCCCTGGGGGTGTTTGATGGGACAGTTTAGATTTACCTTTAATCTGTATCTCATGCGTGCTGTACCTGCCCTGGGAGTGTTTGATGGGACAGTGCAGAGGAAGCTTAACTCTGTATCTGATCCATGCTATAACTGCCCTGGGAGTGTTTGATGGGACTGTGTAGAGTGTGTTTTACTCTGTATCTAACCCGTGCTGCAGCTGCCCTGGCAGTGTTTGATTGGGACAGTGTAGAGGGAAATTTACTCTCTATCTGACCTGTGCTGTTCCTGCCCTGGGAGTGTTTGATTGGACAGTGTAGAGGGAGGTTTACTCTCTATCTAGCGTGGACTGTACCTGCCCTGGGCGTTTTTGATGGAACAGTGTAGAGGGTGCTTTGCTCTTTATCTAACCCGTGCTGGACCTGACCTGGCAGTGTTTGATGGGACAGTGTAGAGAGAGTTTACTCTGCATCTAACCCGTACTGTTCCTGCCCTGGGAGTGTTTGACGGGACAGTGTAGAGGGAGATTTACCCTGTATCTAACCCATGCTATACCTGCCCTGGGAGTGTTCGATGGGACAGTGTAGAGGGAGCTTTGCTCTGTATATAACCCGTGTTGTGTATGCCCTGGGAGTGTTTGATGGGACAGTGTGGAGGGAGATTTACACTGTATCTAACCCGTGCTGTACCTGCCCTGGGAGTGTTTGATGGAGACAGTGTAGAGGGAGCTTTATTCAGTATTTAACCCGTGCTGTACCTGTTCTGGGAATGTTTGATGGGAGAGTTTAGAGGGAGCTTATTTTGTATCTAACCCGTGCTGTACCTGCCCTGCCAGTGTTTGATGTGACAGTGTTGAGGGAGATTTACTCTGTATCTAACCCATGTTGTACCTGCCCTGGGAGTGTTTGTTGGGACAGTGTAGAGAGAGATTTACACTGTATCTAACCTGTGCTGTACCTGCCCTGGGAGTGTTTGATAGGGTAGTGTGGAGCAAGCTTTACTCTGTATCGAACCCGTGCTGTACCTGATCTGGGTGTGTTTGATGGGATAGTGCAGAGGAAGCTTAACTCGGTATCTGACCCGTGCTGTACCTCCCATGGGAGTGTTTGATGGGACAGTGTAGAGGGAAATTTACTCTGTATCTCACCTGTGCTATACCTGTCCTGGAATGTTTGATGGGACAGTGTTGAGGGAGCTTTACTCTGTATCTAATCTGTGCTGTACCTGCCCTGGGACTGTTTGATCGGACAGTGTAGAGCGAGCTTCACTCTGTATCTAACCCATGCTGTACCTGTCCTGGGAATGTTTGATAGGATAGTATAGAGGGAGCTTTAAACTGTATCTAACCCGTGCTGTACCTGCCCTGGGAGTGTTTGATAGGACAGTGTAGAGGGAGATTTACACTGTATCAAACCCGTGCTGTACCTGCCCTGGGAGTGTTTGATAGGACAGTGTAGCGGGAGATTTGCACTGTATCAAACCTGTGCTGTACCTGCCTTGGGAGTGTTTGATGGGATAGTGTAGAGGGAGCTTTACTCTGTATCTAACCCGTGCTGTACATGTCCTGGGAGTGTTTGATGGAGACAGTGTAGAGGGAGCTTTACTCTGTATCTAACCCGTGCTGTACCTGCCCTGGGAGTGTTTGATGGGACAGTGTAGAGGGAGCTTTAAACTGTATCTAACCCGTGCTGTACCTGCCCTGGGAGTGTTTGATGGGACATGTAGAGATAGCTTTACTCTCCATTTGACCCATGCTGTTCCTGATCTGGCAGTGTTTGATGGGTCATTGTAGAGAGAGTTTACTCTTTATCTAAACCGTAGTGTACCTGCCCTGGGAGTGTTTGATGGGACAGTGTAGATTGACCTTTAATCTGTATCTCATGCGTGCTGTACCTGCCCTGGGAGTGTTTGATGAGGTAGTGTAGAGGAAGCTTTACTCCGTATCTAACCTGTGCTGTATCTGCCCTGGGAGTGTTTGATGGGAGAGTGCAGAGGAAGCTTAACTCTGTATATGACCCGTACTGTAACTGCCCTGGAATTGTTTGATGGGACTGTGTAGAGTGTGTTTTACTATGTATCTAACCCGTGCTGCACCTGCCCTGGCAGTGTTTGATTGGGACAGTGTCGAGGGAAAATTACTCTCTATCTGACCTGTGCTGTTCCTGCCCTGGGAGTGTTTGATGGGACAGTGTAGAGGGAGATTTACTCTTTATCTAGCGTGGACTGTACCTGCCCTGGGGTTTTTTGATGGAACAGTGTAGAGGGAGCTTTGCTCTGTATCTAACCAATGCTGGACCTGATCTGGCAGTGTTTGATGGGACAGTGTAGAGAGAGTTTACTGTGTATCTAACCCGTACTGTTCCTACCCTGGGAGTGTTTGACGGGACAGTGTAGAGGGAGCTTTGCTCTGTATCTAACCCGTGCTGTGCCTGCCCTGGGAGTGTTTTGATGGGACAGTGTGGAGGGAGATTTACACTGTATCTAACCCGTGCTATACCTGTCCTGGGAGTGTTTGATGGACACAGTGTCGGGGGAGCTTTATTCTTTATTTAACCCGTGCTGTACCTGTCCTGGGAATGTTTGATTGGGACAGTGTAGAGGGATCTTTACTCTGTATCTAACCTGTGCTGTACCTGCCCTGGAGTGCGTTTGATGGGACAGTGCAGAGGAAGCTTAACTCTGTATCTGACCCGTGCTGTACCTACCCTGGGAGTGTTTGATGGGACAGTGTAGAGATTGTTTTACTCTGTATCTAACCCGTGCTGTACCTGCCCTGGGAGTGTATGATGGAGACAGTGTAGAGGGAGCTTTACTCTTTATCTAACCCGTGCTTTACCTGCCCTGGGAGTGTTTGATGGGACAGTGTAGAGGGAGCTTTACTCTGTATCTAACCTGTTCTGTACCTGCCCTGGAGTGTATGATGAGACTGTGTAGAGGGTGCTTTACTCTGTATCTAACCCGTGCTGTACCTGTCCTGGGAGTGTTTGATGGAGACAGTGTAGAGGGAGCTTTACTCGGTATCTAACCCGTGCTGTACCTGCCCTGGGAGTGTTTGATGGGACAGTGCAGAGTAAGCTTAACTCTGTATCTTACCCGTGCTGTACCTGCCCTGGGAGTGTTTGTTGGGACTGTGTAGAGAGTGTTTTATTCTGTATCTAACCCCTGCTGTACCTGCCCTGGCAGTGTTTGATTGCGACTTTGTCAAGGGAACTTTACTCTGTATCTAACCTGTGCTGTACCTGCCCTGGGAGTGTTTGATGGGACAGTGTCGAGGGAGCTGTACTCTATTTCTAACCCGTGCTGTACCTGCCCTGGGAGTTTTTGATGGAGACAGTGTAGAGGGAGCTTTACACTGTATCTGACCCGTGCTGTACCTGCCCAGGCAGTGTTTGATGGGACATAGAAACATAGAAACATAGAATCTAGGAGCAGGAGTAGGCCATTCGGCCCGTCGAACCTGCTCCACCATTCAATACGATCATGGCTGATCATCCAAATCCAGTACCCTGTCCCTGCTTTAATCCCCACAGTACACATATCCCACCCTACCCCCGTAACCCCACGTATTTAATTCCCCCTAACATATCCCATCCTATCCCCATAACCCCACATATTTAATCCCCCCCTAACACTAAGGGTCAATTTATCATAGCCAAATCAACCTAACCCGCACATTTTTGGACAGTGTAGAGGGAACTTTACTCGTTATCTAACCCGTGCTTTACCTGCCCTGAGAGTGTTTGATGGGACAGTGTAGAGGCAGCGTTACTCTGTATATAACCCGTGCTGTACCTGCCCTAGGAGTTTTTGATGGGACATCTTAGAGGGAACTTTAAACGGTACCTAACCCGTGCTGTACCTGCCGTGGGAGTGTTTGAGGGAACTGTGTAGAGATTGTTTTACTCTGTATCTAACCCGTGCTGTACCTGCCCTGGCAGTGTTTCATTGGGACAGTGCAGAGGGAACTTTAATCTGTAACTAACCTGTGCTGTACCTGCCCTGGAGTGTGTGATGGGACAGTGTAGAGGGTGCTTTACTCTGTATCTAACCCGTGCTGTGCCTGCCCTGGCGTGTGTTTGATGGGACAGTGCAGAGGAAGCTTAACTCTGTATCTGACCCGTGCTGTACCTACCCTGGGAGTGTTTATTGGGACAGTGTAGAGATTGTTTTACTCTGTATCTAACCCGTGCTGTACCTGCCCTGGCAGTGTTTGATTGGGACAGTGTAGAGGGAACTTTACTCTGTATCTAACCTGTGCTGTACCTGCCCTGGAGTGTTTAATGGGACAGTGTAGAGGGTGCTTGACTCTGTATCTAACCCGTGCTGTACCTGTCCTGGGAGTGTTTGATGGAGACAGTGTAGAGGGAGCGTTACTCGGTATCTAACACGTGCTGTACCTGCCCTGGGTGTGTTTGATGGGACAGTGCTGAGGAAGCTTAACTCTGTATCTGACCCGTCCTGTAACTGCCCTGGGAGTGTTTGTTGGGACTGTGTAGAGAGTGTTTTATTCTGTCTCTAACCCCTGCTGTACCTGCCCTGGCAGTGTTTGATTGGGACTTTGTCAAGGGAACTTTACTCGGTTTCTAACCTGTGCTGTACCTGCCCTCGAGTGATTGATGGGACAGTGTAGAGGGAGCTTTACTGTATATCTAACCCGTGCTGTACCTGCCCTGGGAGTGTTTGATGGAGACAGTGTAGAGGGAGCTTTACTCTTTATCTAACCCGTGCTTTACCTGCCCTGGGAGTGTTTGATGGGACAGTGTAGAGGGAGCTTTACTCTGTATCTAACCTGTTCTGTACCTGCCCTGGAGTGTATGATGAGACTGTAGAGGGTGCTTTACTCTGTATCTAACCCGTGCTGTACCTGTCCTGGGAGTGTTTGATGGAGACAGTGTAGAGGGAGCGTTACTCGGTATCTAACACGTGCTGTACCTGCCCTGGGAGTGTTTGATGGGACAGTGCAGAGTAAGCTTAACTCTGTATCTTACCCGTGCTGTACCTGCCCTGGGAGTGTTTGTTGGGACTGTGTAGAGAGTGTTTTATTCTGTATCTAACCCCTGCTGTACCTGCCCTGGCAGTGTTTGATTGCGACTTTGTCAAGGGAACTTTACTCTGTATCTAACCTGTGCTGTACCTGCCCTGGGAGTGTTTGATGGACAAAATTGAGAGGTCGCACAACACCAGGTTATAGACCAACAGTTTTATTTGAAATCACAAGCTTTCGGAGCTATCGATTTGCTCCTTCCTCTTCACCTGAGGAAGGAGCAAATCGATAGCTCCGAAAGCTTGTGATTTCAAATAAAACTGTTGGAATATAACCTGGTGTTGTGCGACCTCTCAATTTTTTTCCACCCCAGTCCAACACCGGCATCTCCGCATCATGACCAGTGTTTGATGGGCCAGTGTAGAGGGAGCTGTACTCTATTTCTAACCCGTGCTGTACCTGCCCTGGGAGTTTTTGATGGAGACAGTGTAGAGGGAGCTTTACTCTGTATCTGACCCGTGCTTTACCTGCCCTGAGAGTGTTTGATGGGACTGTGTAGAGATTGTTTTACTCTGTATCTAACCCGTGCTGTACCTGCCCTGGCAGTGTTTCATTGGGACAGTGCAGAGGGAACTTTACTCTGTAACTAACCTGTGCTGTACCTGCCCTGGAGTGTGTGATGGGACAGTGTAGAGGGTGCTTTACTCTGTATCTAACCCGTGCTGTGCCTGCCCTGGCGTGTGTTTGATGGGACAGTGCAGAGGAAGCTTAACTCTGTATCTGACCCGTGCTGTACCTACCCTGGGAGTGTTTGATGGGACAGTGTAGAGATTGTTTTACTCTGTATCTAACCCGTGCCGTACCTGCCCTGGAGTGTTTAATGGGACAGTGTAGAGGGTGCTTGACTCTGTATCTAACCCGTGCTGTACCTGTCCTGGGAATGTTTGATGGAGACAGTGTAGAGGGAGCGTTACTCGGTATCTAACACGTGCTGTACCTGCCCTGGGTGTGTTTGATGGGACAGTGCTGAGGAAGCTTAACTCTGTATCTGACCCGTCCTGTAACTGCCCTGGGAGTGTTTGTTGGGACTGTGTAGAGAGTGTTTTATTCTGTCTCTAACCCCAGCTGTACCTGCCCTGGCAGTGTTTGATTGGGACTTTGTCAAGGGAACTTTACTCGGTTTCTAACCTGTGCTGTACCTGCCCTCGAGTGATTGATGGGACATTGTAGAGGGAGCTTTACTCTATATCTAACCCGTGCTGTACCTGCCCTGGGAGTGTTTGATGGAGACAGTGTAGAGGGAGCTTTACTCTTTATCTAACCCGTGCTTTACCTGCCCTGGGAGTGTTTGATGGGACAGTGTAGAGGGAGCTTTACTCTGTATCTAACCTGTTCTGTACCTGCCCTGGAGTGTATGATGAGACTGTGTAGAGGGTGCTTTACTCTGTATCTAACCCGTGCTGTACCTGTGCTGGGAGTGTTTGATGGAGACAGTGTAGAGGGAGCGTTACTCGGTATCTAACACGTGCTGTACCTGCCCTGGGAGTGTTTGTTGGGACTGTGTAGAGAGTGTTTTATTCTGTATCTAACCCCTGCTGTACCTGCCCTGGCAGTGTTTGATTGCGACTTTGTCAAGGGAACTTTACTCTGCATCTAACCTGTGCTGTACCTGCCCTGGGAGTGTTTGATGGGCCAGTGTAGAGGGAGCTGTACTCTATTTCTAACCCGTGCTGTACCTGCCCTGGGAGTTTTTGATGGAGACAGTGTAGAGGGAGCTTTACTCTGTATCTGACCCGTGCTGTACCTGCCCAGGCAGTGTTTGATGGGACAGTGTAGAGGGAACTATACTCGTTATCTAAACCGTGCTTCACCTGCCCTGAGAGTGTTTGATGGGACAGTGTAGAGGCAGCCTTACTCTGTATATAACCCGTGCTGTACCTGCCCTAGGAGTTTTTGATGGGACAGCTTAGAGGGAACTTTAAACGGTACCTAACCCGTGCTGTACCTGCCGTGGGAGTGTTTGATGGGACTGTGTAGAGATTGTTTTGCTCTGCATCTAACCCGTGCTGTACCTGCCCTGGCAGTGTTTGATTGGGACAGTGCAGAGGGAACTTTACTCTGTAACTAACCTGTGCTGTACCTGCCGTGGGAGTGTCTGTTGGGACTGTGTAGAGAGTGTTTTATTCTGTATCTAACCCCTGCTGTACCTGCCCTGGCAGTGTTTGATTGGGACTTTGTTAAGGGAACTTTACTCTGTATCTAACCTGTGCTGTACCTGCCCTGGGAGTGTTTGATGGGACAGTGTAGAGGGAGCTGTACTCTATATCTAACCCGTACTGTACCTGCCCTGGGAGTGTTTGATGGAGACAGTGTAGAGGGAGCTTTACTCTGTATCTGACCCGTGCTGTACCTGCCCAGGCAGTGTTTGATGGGACAGTGTCGAGGGAACTTTACTCTGTATCTAACCCGTGCTTTACTTGCCCTGGGAGTGTTTGATGGGACAGTGTAGAGGGAGCTTTACTCTGTATCTACCCTGTGCTGTCCCTGCCCTTGGAGCGTTTGATGTGACAGTGTAGAGGGAACTTTACTCGTTATCTAACCCGTGCTTTACCTGCCCTGGGAGTGTTTGATGGGACAGTGTAGAGGCAGCGTTACTCTGTATATCACCCGTGCTGTACCTGCCCTAGGAGTTTTTGATGGGACAGCTTAGAAGGAACATTAAACGGTACCTAACCCGTGCTGTACCTGCCGTGGGACTGTTTGATGGGACAGTGTAGATGGAGCTTTACTCCGTATCTAACCCGTGCTGTAACTGACCTGGGTGTGTTTGATGGGACAGTGTAGAGGGAGCTTTACTCAGTATCTACCCCGTGCTGTCCCTGCCCTTGGAGCGTTTGATGGGGCAGTGTAGAGGGAAATGTACTCTTTATCTAACCCGTGCTTTACCTGCCCTGGGAGTGTTTGATGGGACAGTGTAGAGGCAGCGTTACCCTGTATATAACCCGTGCTGTACCTGCCCTCGGAATTTTTGATGGGACAGCTTAGAGGGAACTTTAATCGGTACCTAACCCGTGCTGTACCTGCCGTGGGAGTGTTTGATGGGACATTGTA
This sequence comes from Squalus acanthias, assembly GCA_030390025.1. Classification (NCBI taxonomy): domain Eukaryota; kingdom Metazoa; phylum Chordata; class Chondrichthyes; order Squaliformes; family Squalidae; genus Squalus; species Squalus acanthias. Next base: position 206,478,706 of record CM059427.1, on the reverse strand, counting down.
GAGGGGGCTTTACTCTGTATCTAACCCGTGCTGTCCCTGCCCTGGGATTGTTTGATGGGAAAGTTTAGAGGGAACTTTACTCTGTATCTAACCCGTGCTGTCCCTGCCCTGGGATTGTTTGATGGGACAGTGTACAGGGAGCTTTTCTCCGTATCTAACCCGTGCTGTACCTGACCTGGGAGTGTTTGATGGGACAGTGTAGAGCGAACTTTACTCAGTACCTAACCCGTGCTTTACCTGTCCTGGGAGTGTTTGATGGGACAGTGTAGAGGGAGCTTTACTCTGTATCTACCCAGTGCTGTCCCTGCCCTTGGAGCGTTTGATGGGACAGTGAAGAGGGAACTTTACTCTTTATCTAACCTGGGCTTTACCTGTCCTGGGAGTGTTTGATGGGACAGTGTAGAGGCAGCGTTACGCTGTATATAACCCGTGCTGTACCTGCCCTCGGAGTTTTTGATGGGACAGCTTAGAGGGAACTTTAAACGGTACCTAAACCGTGCTGTACCTGCCTTGGGAGTGTTTGATGGGACAGTGTAGAGGGAGCTTTACTCCGTATCTAACCCGTGCTGTACCTGACCTGGGTGTGTTTGATGGGACATTGCAGAGGAAGCTTAACTCTGTATCTGACCCGTGCTGTACCTACCCTGGGAGTGTTTGATGGGACAGTGTAGAGATTGTTTTACTCTGTATCTAACCCGTGCTGTACCTGCCCTGGCAGTGTATGATTGGGACAGCGTGGAGGGAACTTTACTCTGTATCTAACCTGTGCTGTACCTGCCCTGGAGTGTTTAATGGGACAGTGTAGAGGGTGCTTGACTCTGTATCTAACCCGTGCTGTACCTGTCCTGGGAGTGTTTGATGGAGACAGTGTAGAGGGAGCGTTACTCGGTATCTAACACGTGCTGTACCTGCCCTGCGAGTGTTTGATGGGACAGTGCTGAGGAAGCTTAACTCTGTATCTGACCCGTCCTGTAACTGCCCTGGGAGTGTTTGTTGGGACTGTGTAGAGAGTGTTTTATTCTGTCTCTAACCCCTGCTGTACCTGGCCTGGCAGTGTTTGATTGGGACTTTGTCAAGGGAACTTTACTCGGTTTCTAACCTGTGCTGTACCTGCCCTCGAGTGATTGATGGGACAGTGTAGAGGGAGCTTTACTCTATATCTAACCCGTGCTGTACCTGCCCTGGGAGTGTTTGATGGGACATTGTAGAGGGGGCTTCACTCTGTATCTAACCCGTGCTGTCCCTGCCCTGGGATTGTTTGATGGGACAGTTTAGAGGGAACTTTACTCTGTATCTAACCCGTGCTGTCCCTGCCCTGGGATTGTTTGATGGGACAGTGTAGAGGGAGCTTTTCTCCGTATCTAACCCGTGCTGTACCTGACCTGGGAGTGTTTGATGGGACAGTGTAGAGGGAACTTTACTCAGTACCTAACCCGTGCTTTACCTGTCCTGGGAGTGTTTGATGGGACAGTGTAGAGGGAGCTTTACTCTGTATCTACCCAGTGCTGTCCCTGCCCTTGGAGCGTTTGATGGGACAGTGAAGAGGGAACTTTACTCTTTATCTAACCTGGGCTTTACCTGCCCTGGGTGTGTTTGATGGGACAGTGTAGAGGCAGCGTTACTCTGTATGTAACCCGTGCTGTACCTGCCCTCGGAGTTTTTGATGGGACAGTGTAGAGGGTGCTTGACTCTGTATCTAACCCGTGCTGTACCTGTCCTGGGAGTGTTTGATGGAGACAGTGTAGAGGGAGCGTTACTCGGTATCTAACACGTGCTGTACCTGCCCTGGGAGTGTTTGATGGGACTGTGCTGAGGAAGCTTAACTCTGTATCTGACCCGTCCTGTAACTGCCCTGGGAGTGTTTGTTGGGACTGTGTAGAGAGTGTTTTATTCTGTCTCTAACCCCTGCTGTACCTGCCCTGGCAGTGTTTGATTGGGACTTTGTCAAGGGAACTTTACTCGGTTTCTAACCTGTGCTGTACCTGCCCTCGAGTGATTGATGGGACAGTGTAGAGGGAGCTTTACTCGACATCTAACCCGTGCTGTACCTGCCCTGGGAGTGTTTGATGGAGACAGTGTAGAGGGAGCTTTACTCTGTATCTGACTGTGCTGTACCTGGCCTGGCAGTTTTTGATCGGACAGTGTAGAGGGAACTTTACTCTGTATCTAACCCGTGCTTTACCTGCCTGGGAGTGTTTGATGGGACAATGTAGAGGGAGCTTTACTCTGTATATAACCCGTGCTGTACCTGCCCTCGGAGTTTTTGATGGGACAGCTTAGAGGGAGCTTTACTCTGTATCTACCCCGTGCTGTACCTGCCATAGGAGTTTTTGATGGGACAGCTTAGAGGGAACTTTAAACGGTACCTAAACCGTACTGTACCTGCCTTGGGAGTGTTTGATGGGACAGTGTAGAGGGAGCTTTACTCCGTATCTAACCCGTGCTGTACCTGACCTGGGTGTGTTTGATGGGACATTGCAGAGGAAGCTTAACTCTGTATCTGACCCGTGCTGTACCTACCCTGGGAGTGTTTGTTGGGACAGTGTAGAGATTGTTTTACTCTGTATCTAACCCGTGCTGTACCTGCCCTGGCAGTGTTTGATTGGGACAGTGTAGAGGGAACTTTACTCTGTATCTAACCCGTGCTGTACCTGCCCTGGCAGTGTTTGATTGGGACAGTGTAGAGGGAGCTTTACTCTGTATCTGACTGTGCTGTACCCAGCCTGGCAGTTTTTGATCGGACAGTGTAGAGGCAGCTTTACTCTGTATCTAACCCGTGCTTTACCTGCCCTGGGAGTGTTTGATGGGACAGTGTAGAGGGAGCTTTACTCTGTATCTGACCCGTGCTGTACCTGCCCAGGCAGTATTTGATGGGACAGTGTAGAGGGAACTTTACTCTGTATCTAACCCGTGCTTTACCTGCCCTGGGAGTGTTTGATGGGACAGTGTAGAGGGAGCTTTACTCTGTATCTACCCCGTGCTGTCCCTGCCCTTGGAGCGTTTGATGGGACAGTGTAGAGTTAACTTTACTCGTTATCTAACCCGTGCTTTACCTGCCCTGGGAGTGTTTGATGGGACAGTGTAGAGGCAGCGTTACTCTGTATATCACCCGTGCTGTACCTGCCCTAGGAGTTTTTGATGGGACAGCTTAGAGGGAACTTTAAACGGTACCTAACCCGTGCTGTACCTGCCGTGGGACTGTTTGATGGGACAGTGTAGATGGAGCTTTACTCCGTATCTAACCCGTGCTGTAACTGACCTGGGTGTGTTTGATGGGACAGTGTAGAGGAACTTTACTCTGTATCTACCCCGTGCTGTCCCTGCCCTTGGAGCGTTTGATGGGGCAGTGTAGAGGGAAATGTACTCTTTATCTAACCCGTGCTTTACCTGCCCTGGGAGTGTTTGATGGGACAGTGTAGAGGCAGCGTTACTCTGTATATAACCCGTGCTGTACCTGCCCTCGGAGTTTTTGATGGGACAGCTTAGAGGGAACTTTAATCGGTACCTAACCCGTGCTGTACCTGCCGTGGGAGTGTTTGATGGGACATTGTAGAGGGAGCTTTACTCTGTATCTAACCCGTGCTGTCCCTGCCCTGGGATTGTTTGATGGGACAGTTTAGAGGGAACTTTACTCTGTATCTAACCCGTGCTGTCCCTGCCCTGGGATTGTTTGATGGGACAGTGTAGAGGGAGCTTTTCTCCGTATCTAACCCGTGCTGTACCTGACCTGGGAGTGTTTGATGGGACAGTGTAGAGGGAACTTTACTCAGTACCTAACCCGTGCTTTACCTGTCCTGGGAGTGTTTGATGGGACAGTGTAGAGGGAGCTTTACTCTGTATCTACCCAGTGCTGTCCCTGCCCTTGGAGCGTTTGATGGGACAGTGAAGAGGGAACTTTACTCTTTATCTAACCTGGGCTTTACCTGCCCTGGGTGTGTTTGATGGGACAGTGTAGAGGCAGCGTTACTCTGTATATAACCCGTGCTGTACCTGCCCTCGGAGTTTTTGATGGGACAGTGTAGAGGGTGCTTGACTCTGTATCTAACCCGTGCTGTACCTGTCCTGGGAGTGTTTGATGGAGACAGTGTAGAGGGAGCGTTACTCGGTATCTAACACGTGCTGTACCTGCCCTGGGAGTGTTTGATGGGACTGTGCTGAGGAAGCTTAACTCTGTATCTGACCCGTCCTGTAACTGCCCTGGGAGTGTTTGTTGGGACTGTGTAGAGAGTGTTTTATTCTGTCTCTAACCCCTGCTGTACCTGCCCTGGCAGTGTTTGATTGGGACTTTGTCAAGGGAACTTTACTCGGTTTCTAACCTGTGCTGTACCTGCCCTCGAGTGATTGATGGGACAGTGTAGAGGGAGCTTTACTCGACATCTAACCCGTGCTGTACCTGCCCTGGGAGTGTTTGATGGAGACAGTGTAGAGGGAGCTTTACTCTGTATCTGACTGTGCTGTACCTGGCCTGGCAGTTTTTGATCGGACAGTGTAGAGGGAACTTTACTCTGTATCTAACCCGTGCTTTACCTGCCTGGGAGTGTTTGATGGGACAATGTAGAGGGAGCTTTACTCTGTATATAACCCGTGCTGTACCTGCCCTCGGAGTTTTTGATGGGACAGCTTAGAGGGAGCTTTACTCTGTATCTACCCCGTGCTGTACCTGCCATAGGAGTTTTTGATGGGACAGCTTAGAGGGAACTTTAAACGGTACCTAAACCGTACTGTACCTGCCTTGGGAGTGTTTGATGGGACAGTGTAGAGGGAGCTTTACTCCGTATCTAACCCGTGCTGTACCTGACCTGGGTGTGTTTGATGGGACATTGCAGAGGAAGCTTAACTCTGTATCTGACCCGTGCTGTACCTACCCTGGGAGTGTTTGTTGGGACAGTGTAGAGATTGTTTTACTCTGTATCTAACCCGTGCTGTACCTGCCCTGGCAGTGTTTGATTGGGACAGTGTAGAGGGAACTTTACTCTGTATCTAACCCGTGCTGTACCTGCCCTGGCAGTGTTTGATTGGGACAGTGTAGAGGGAGCTTTACTCTGTATCTGACTGTGCTGTACCCAGCCTGGCAGTTTTTGATCGGACAGTGTAGAGGGAACTTTACTCTGTATCTAACCCGTGCTTTACCTGCCCTGGGAGTGTTTGATGGGACAGTGTAGAGGGAGCTTTACTCTGTATCTGACCCGTGCTGTACCTGCCCAGGCAGTATTTGATGGGACAGTGTAGAGGGAACTTTACTCTGTATCTAACCCGTGCTTTACCTGCCCTGGGAGTGTTTGATGGGACAGTGTAGAGGGAGCTTTACTCTGTATCTACCCCGTGCTGTCCCTGCCCTTGGAGCGTTTGATGGGTCAGTGTAGAGTTAACTTTACTCGTTATCTAACCCGTGCTTTACCTGCCCTGGGAGTGTTTGATGGGACAGTGTAGAGGCAGCGTTACTCTGTATATCACCCGTGCTGTACCTGCCCTAGGAGTTTTTGATGGGACAGCTTAGAGGGAACTTTAAACGGTACCTAACCCGTGCTGTACCTGCCGTGGGACTGTTTGATGGGACAGTGTAGATGGAGCTTTACTCCGTATCTAACCCGTGCTGTAACTGACCTGGGTGTGTTTGATGGGACAGTGTAGAGGGAGCTTTACTCTGTATCTACCCCGTGCTGTCCCTGCCCTTGGAGCGTTTGATGGGGCAGTGTAGAGGGAAATGTACTCTTTATCTAACCCGTGCTTTACCTGCCCTGGGAGTGTTTGATGGGACAGTGTAGAGGCAGCGTTACTCTGTATATAACCCGTGCTGTACCTGCCCTCGGAGTTTTTGATGGGACAGCTTAGAGGGAACTTTAATCGGTACCTAACCCGTGCTGTACCTGCCGTGGGAGTGTTTGATGGGACATTGTAGAGGGAGCTTTACTCTGTATCTAACCCGTGCTGTCCCTGCCCTGGGATTGTTTGATGGGACAGTTTAGAGGGAACTTTACAATGTATCAAACCCGTGCTGTCCCTGCCTTGGGATTGTTTGATGGGACAGTGTAGAGGGAGCTTTACTCCGTATCTAACCCGTGCTGTACCTGACCTGGGAGTGTTTGATGGGACAGTGTAGAGGGAACTTTACTCAGTACCTAACCCGTGCTTTACCTGTCCTGGGAGTGTTTGATGGGACAGTGTAGAGGGAGCTTTACTCTGTATCTACCCCGTGCTGTCCCTGCCCTTGGAGCGTTTGATGGGACAGTGAAGAGGGAACTTTACTCTTTATCTAACCTGTGCTTTACCTGCCCTGGGTGTGTTTGATGGGACAGTGTAGAGGCAGCGTTACTCTGTATCTAACCCGTGCTGTACCTGCCCTCGGAGTTTTTGATGGGACAGCTTAGAGGGAACTTTAAACGGTACCTAAACCGTACTGTACCTGCCTTGGGAGTGTTTGATGGGACAGTGTAGAGGGAGCTTTACTCCGTATCTAACCCGTGCTGTACCTGACCTGGGTGTGTTTGATGGGACATTGCAGAGGAAGCTTAACTCTGTATCTGACCCGTGCTGTACCTACTCTGGGAGTGTTTGTTGGGACAGCGTAGAGATTGTTTTACTCTGTATCTAACCCGTGCTGTACCTGCCCTGGCAGTGTTTGATTGGGACAGTGTAGAGGAAACTTTACTCTGTATCTAACCTGTGCTGTACCTGCCCTGGAGTGTTTAATGGGACAGTGTAGAGGGTGCTTGACTCTGTATCTAACCCGTGCTGTACCTGTCCTGGGAGTGTTTGATGGAGACAGTGTAGAGGGAGCGTTACTCGGTATCTAACACGTGCTGTACCTGCCCTGGGAGTGTTTGATGGGACAGTGCTGAGGAAGCTTAACTCTGTGTCTGACCCGTCCTGTAACTGTCCTGGGAGTGTTTGTTGGGACTGTGTAGAGAGTGTTTTATTCTGTCTCTAACACCTGCTGTACCTGCCCTGGCAGTGTTTGATTGGGACTTTGTCAAGGGAACTTTACTCGGTTTCTAACCTGTGCTGTACCTGCCCTCGAGTGATTGATGGGACAGTGTAGAGGGAGCTTTACTCTGTATCTGACCCGTGCTGTACCTGCCCAGGCAGTGTTTGATGGGATAGTGTAGAGGGAACTTTACTCTGTATCTAACCCGTGCTTTACCTGCCCTGGGAGTGTTTGATGGGACAGTGTAGAGGGAGCTTTACTCTGTATCTGACCCGTGCTGTACCTGCCCAGGCAGTGTTTGATGGGACAGTGTAGAGGGAACTTTACTCTGTATCTAACCCGTGCTTTACCTGCCCTGGGAGTGTTTGATGGGACAGTGTAGAGGGAGCTTTACTCTGTATCTACCCCGTGCTGTACCTGCCATAGGAGTTTTTGATGGGACAGCTTAGAGGGAACTTTAAACGGTACCTAAACCGTGCTGTACCTGCCGTGGGAGTGTTTGATGGGACAGGGTAGAGGGAGCTTTACTCCGTATCTCACCCGTGCTGTACCTGACCTGGGTGTGTTTGATGGGACAGTGCAGAGGAAGCTTAACTCTGTATCTGACCCGTGCTGTACCTACCCTGGGAGTGTTTGATGGGACAGTGTAGAGATTGTTTTACTCTGTACCTAACCCGTGCTTTACCTGCCCTGGGAGTGTTTGATGGGACAGTGTAGAGGGAGCTTTACTCTGGATCTACCCCGTGCTGTCCCTGCCCTTGGAGCGTTTGATGGGACAGTGAAGAGGGAACTTTACTCTTTATCTAACCTGTGCTTTACCTGCGCTGTGAGTGTTTGATGGGACAGTGTAGAGGCAGCGTTACTCTGTATATAACCCGTGCTGTACCTGCCCTCGGAGTTTTTGATGGGACAGCTTAGAGGGAACTTTAATCGGTACCTAACCCGTGCTGTACCTGCCGTGGGAGTGTTTGATGGGACATTGTAGAGGGAGCTTTACTCTGTATCTACCCCGTGCTGTCCCTGCCCTGTGATTGTTTGATGGGACAGTGTAGAGGGAGCTTTACTCCGTATCTAACCCGTGCTGTACCTGACCTGGGAGTGTTGGATGGGATAGTGTAGAGGGAGCTTTACTCTGTATCTAACCCGGGCTGTACCTGCCCTGGGAGTGTTTGATGGGGCATTGTAGAGGGAGCTTTACTCTGTATCTAACCCGTGCTGTACCTGCCATTTTGTAATCTAAACCGCTATTTATACAATCTAAGATCCCATGTGCTTTTTAAACTCTTGATCAGCGTTTCCCTCCATTTTATAGGTTTGTATATCTGAACCGCTTGTTGGTTTTCGTGATATTAACAGAACGTGGCTCAAGTACATTCACATAAATTGCTGATAGTATGTGCATTGTGGGAGAGAGAAGTTTAGTCTGAGTTAGAAACTGAAACAGGAGCTTCCCTGCAGGCAGGTCGCCATGACAACACTGATGAGACATTCCATTCCACAAATTCCGCTCGGGTGAAACTCTAATCAGATCAGGGGAAAGAACCGAGTTTGTCTGTTATTAACCTCAATATAAGCTTAAACCAGAGTGAGTAATAGAATAGATCAGATTAAAATGTGTGATGTTTATACCTATAATTGTGAAACTATGAGAAATAACATCATTAACAACAGGCAGGGTAGTTTAGGGATAATGAGAAAATTACTGAAGAAAATTGACTGCTGGGAACCAGGGAAAGTGTCCTTGTAAACCACAGATTAGAGAAGGTCCAGCTGTCTTTCCCTCGCTTCCTGCCAAAACCCAGCAGAGAAGACAAAGAAGAGTCAGGTGCCAGAGATGGATCACTACAGGGAATAAAAGTGAGGGGATCCTGATGTAAGGGAGCAGTCGGGACTGGAGACACCAGAGATCAAGCTCAGGGTGCCCGAGGTTCCATCCAGCGGGCTGACCTCGTGTAAGTTACTGTGGACACGCGGGACTTGCAATGTACTCTGATTGATGGATCAATGTAAGGTACGGTAGAGGACAGAGAATCTGCTCATCTTATATTTCTAATAAGGTATTAAAGTTGCTGACACTGGACTCTCGAACCTGCTAATTAATAAGTCAAGGCATCAACTAGAATCTTACACCTCTTTACTGTTCTGCTCCTCTACTCCTTTTAAACTTTTTCCATTTAATGTATATTTTATCCTTTTCCAACTCACAAAATGCATTATATTTCAGCTGACATCTACCTGACCCATTTAGTAACCTGTGTATTCATACTGAAGTCACTTACAGTCCTCGTCACAGTTGGCCATGGTCCCTATTTTGGACTCAACTGGAGATTTTCATCTTGTGCCCCACATACCCAAGCCCAGATCATTTCTCTATATTGAGAAGAGCAGTGATCCCAACACTGACCCTGGGGGACTGTGTACATCTGTGTACATCCCTCCAGTCTGAAGAACATCCATTAACCACTACTCTCTGTTTTCTGCCCTTTACCCAACTTCCTATCCACGCTGCCCCACACCCTTTAATACCGTCAGCCTTCATTTGACCAACAAGCCTCCTGTCCGGCACCTTATCAAACACCTTTTGACAATCCATCTACACAACATCCGCTGCATTTCCTTTCTCACTACACTGTGTTATTTCCTGAAATAATCCCTGCTGTCTGTCCTGAGTGAATCCATTTCACTGCCAAATATTGCAATCTTTGCTCCACCCCACAGGGTTCCATCTGTTCAAAGCCACAACAGAAACGTCCAGTTTTCTCCTGGAGTTTGAGAGAAATCAACATGAAAAACGAGGCAGAGTTTCAGCCAATGAGGGAGCTCCGGGCTGACCCCGCCCACTGGGTGCCGCAAGCCCTGCCCCTCACACTCTCCGATTGGTTGGAGGACCAGACGCACGCTCGGTCCTCCAATCCCGCCCCGCTCTTCCTATTGATCCGGAGCTCCCGTCAATCACCCGGGCAGTGTGAGCTGAGCATGCGCGGGAGAGGCTCATTGTTGGGCAGTGGCGGAGACTGAGTGCCCGACAGGAGAAACAACAAGTGGCCTTGACACAGCAGAGGGAGAAACTCAGAGCCGGTTAGCATCAGGGTGGGCGGTGGATGCGGAACTCGGTCCCTGACCTCCTGTGTCGGGCTTTCTTGTTGCATCAGTTTGAGCTGGAGTGGCGAGGGGGGAGAAGCTGCTGGGTTTAACCCCCAGTACTTCTGAGCCCAGTGGGACCCAACAATTTCCAATGTGGGACTGTGAAGGGAGATGGATTCTAGGGGAGATTAAGTTGCTGAACAGACACTGTCCGCACAATGTAAAAGATTATCGTTTTAGGAACAAGTATTTCTGTCGAGGCTTTCAATCCATTTTATATATACAGATTTTTTAAATTCATTCGATGTGGGTGTCACTGACAAGGCCAGCATATATTGCCAGTCCCAGTTGCCCGTTGAGAAGGTGATGCTGGGCCTTCTTCTTGAACCTCTGCAGTCCGTATGGTGAAGGTACTCTCAGAATGCTGTTAGGTGAGGAGTTCCAGGATTTTCACCCAGCGACGATGTAGGAACGGCGATATATGCGCAAGGCAGGATAGTGTGTGACTTGGAGGGGAACTGGGAGGTGATGGTGTTCCCATGCACATGCTGCCCGTGTCCTTCTAGGTGGTGGAGGTCCTGTGTTTGGGAGGTGCTGTCAAAGTGCTAGTCGAGATGCAGATGTATAAAGTCGCTCTCCTTCACCCCTCCCCCTCCCACCTCGCTCGCTCTCCTGCCATAGAGGCCTGAATCTTGTGTAGGCCCAGACCGGGTGGTGGGTTCCCTTCCCTGAAGGACATTAGTGAACCAGTTGGGTTTTAACGACAATCCGGCAGCATTCATGGTCACTTTTTTCTAGTGCCGGCCCCACAAATTCCCAGATTCATTCAGCTCAATTTCACAACCTGCCTTTGTGTTTTTCAGGGTTCTCTCTCACCCTCCGTTTTTACTGTTTTAATTTAATTTTGCAGGGTATTAGAAGGGGAGAACTTACAGACGGGTAGCTCAAACCAAACATCACTTCAAGATCTGACAGAGTCACTCGATTCATCAGGACGTTTGAACATGGAAGCAGAAAGCACCGTTCAGAGCGGGGAGAAACCATACACGTGTTCTGTGTGTGGATGAGCCTTCAGCCGATCCTCTGGCCTGTCGAGCCACCAGCACAATCACACGCGGGACAGGCCGTTTACCTGTTCTGAGAGTGGCAAGGGATTCCCTCGTTCATTCAACCTGCTGTAGCACTGGCGAGTTCACACTGACGAGATACCTTTTATATTCCGGGACTGCGAGAAGTGCTATAAAAGTTCCATCAACGTGTTCACACTGACGAGAGACCGTTCAGGTGCCCTCACTGCGGGACTGGATTCAGGAGATCATCTCATCTCACCGTACACCAGCGGGTTCACACTGGAGAGAGACCGTTCACCTGATCTGAGTGTGGGAAGGGATTCACTCAGTCATCCACCTTGCTGACACACCAGCGAGTTCACACCGGGGAGTGACCATTCACCTGCTCCGAGTGTGGGAAGGGATTCACTTGTTCATCCAACCTGCTGATACACCAGCGAGTCCACACCGGCGAGAGGCCGTTCACCTGCTCCGTGTGTGGGAAGGGATTCACTTGTTCATCCAACCTGCTGCAGCACTGGCGAGTTCACAAGTGACTGCACGGAATGGATTCTGATGTTATTGCTGCTGTTAATCACATCCAGGACTGAATCATGTTCATTCTGACAGTTGGGGTTTGTTTCTGCTGATGTTAATAACCCCTGTAACGGGGCTGGAGTTTAATATTCTGGATATATGGCAAATAAATCAGCTTAGCTTTAAACACATTGTTGTGGATTTTTTTCGTTCCCACCTGAGTGTTTAGCATCACCAGGCTGGAGCTCAGAAAGGACAATCTGGGGGGAGGATTGTACGGCGGGAACAGAACTACAGCCTGGACACAGTCCTTCAGGGCCACACTGAAAGGGGCAAACGGCACTTTGGTCTTTCTCGTCTCTCTTCACTGACAGCAATGTCCTCGTGCAGATTAATCTTGAGGCCTGCAAGGAATGTGTCCCAGCCGCTCTCTTCCATGGGTCAGAGCTTCTAGGCACTGAACAGAAGGCTCCTTTACAACTGTGTTTAGTGTCAGGAAGAACAACGGTGAATGCTGGAAACGTGCTGTCAAATCAGAAATTGGTGTCAAACTGCGATCTGTTCCTGACTGAAAGTGAAACGGCAGGTTAAAGTTTCGAGTCTAAAAATGACTGGTAATTATTCTATGAAGGTTTAACGCATTCATAGAATCATAGAACGGTTACAGCACAGAAGGTGGCCATTCGGCCCGTTGAGCCCGTGCTGGCTCTCTGCAAGAGCACTTCATCTAGTCCCACTCCCCCACCCTTCCTCGTAGCCCTGCAATATTTTTTCCTTCAGGAACTCATCCAATTCCCTTTTGAAAGCCACGATTGATTCTACCTCCACCACCCTTTCAGTCAGTGCATTCCAGATCCTAACTACTTGCTGCGTAAAAATATTTTTCTCATGTCACCTTTGATTCTTCTGCCAATCACCTTAAATCTGTGTCCTCTGGTTCTCGACACTTCCGCCAATGGGAACAGTTTCTGTCTATCTACTCTGTCTAGACCCCTCATGATTTTGAACACCTCTATCAAATCTACTCTCAACCTTCTCTGCTCCAAGTAGAACAACCCCAACTTCTGCAGTCTATCCATGTAACTGAAGTCCCTCATCCCTGGAACCATTCTTGTAAATCTTTTCCGCACCCTCTCTAAACCTTCACATCCTTCCAAAAGTGCGGTGCCCAGAATTGGACACAATATTGCAGTTGTGGCCGAACCAGTGTTTTATAAAGTTTCATCATAACTTCCTTGCTTTTGTACTCTAGCCCTCTACTTATGAAGCCCAGGATCCCATAAGATTTTTAACCACTTTCTCAACCTGCCCTGCCACCATCAACGATTTGTGCACATAAACCCCAAGGTATCTCTGTTCATGCACCCCCTTTAGGATTCTACCCTTTAGTTTATATTGCCTCTCCTCGTTCTTCCTACCAAAATGTATCACTTCGCATTTTTCTGCATTAAATTTCATCTGCCACGTGTCCGTCCATTCCACCAGCCTGTCTATGTCCTCTTGAAGTCTATCACTGTCCTCCTCACTGTTCACTATTCTTCCAAGTTTTGTTTCATCTGCAAATTTTGAAATTGTGCCCAGTACATCCACGTCCAAGTCATTAATATATATCAAGAAAAGCAGTGGTCCTAGAACTGACCCCTGGAGAACACCACTGTGTACCTTCCTCCAGTCCGAAAAACAATCGTTCACCACTACTCTCTGTTTCCTGTCACTTAGCCAATTTCGTATCCATGCTGCCACTGTTCCTTTTATTCCATGGGCTTCAACTTTTCTGGCTAGCCTATTATGTGGCACTTTATCAAACGCCTTTTGGAAGTCCAAGTGCACCACGTCAACCGCATTACCCTCATCAACTGTTTCTGTTACCTCATCAAAAAACGGAATCAAGTTAGTTAAACACGATTTGCCTTTGACAAATCCGTGCTGGCTTTTCTTAATTAAACCACACTTGTACAAGTGACTGTTAATTTTGTCCCGGATTATCGTTTCTAAAAGATTCCCCACCATCGAGTTTAAACTGATTGGCCTGTATTTGCTGGGTTTATCCTTACACCCTTTTTTGAACAAGGGTGTAACATTTGCAATTTTCCCAGTCCTCCGGCACCACCCCAATATCCAAGGACGATTGGAAGATTATGGCCAGTACCTCTGCAATTTTCACCCTTACATTCTTCAGCATCCTGGGATGCATCCCATCTGGTCCTGGTCACTTATCTACTTTAAGTACAACCAGCCTTTCTAGTACCTCCTCTTTATCAATTTTTCTCACATCCAGTATCTCAACTACCTCCTCTTTCACTGTGACTTTGGCAGCATCTTCTTCCTTGGTACAGACAGATGCAAAGTATTCATTTAGTACCTCAGCCATGTCATCTGCCTCCATGCATAAGTCTCCTTTTGGTCCCTAATCGACCCCACCCATCCTCTTACTACCTATTTATTATTTATACGCTAAAGTAGACTTTAGGATTGCCTCTTATGTTAGCTGCCAGTCCATTCTCAACTCTCCCTTTGCCACTCTTATTTCCTTTATCACTGACCCTTTGAACGTTCTGTATTCAGCCTGGTTCTCACTTGTATTTTCAACCTCACATCTGTCATACTCCCCCTTTTTCTGCTTCATCTTACTCCATCTGGCTTTCGTCATCCAAGGAGCTCTGGCTTTGGTTGTCCTACCTTTTCCCTCATGTGAATGTACCTTGACTGTACCCGAACCATCTGCTCTTTAAAGGCAGTCTTCTGTCACTGGACACTCTTTAAAACTGTGCCATTAAGTGTATATTGCCTCTCCCTGTTCCTTCTGCCAAAATACATCACCTCACACTTCTCTGTATTAAATTCCATCTGCCACTTGTTTGCCCATTCTGCTAGCCTTTCTATGTCCTGTTGCAGTGGGTAGAAACATAGAAGATAGGAGCAGGAGTAGGCCATTCGGCCACTCGAGCCTGCTCCGCCATTCGATGAGATCATGGCTGATCATCCAAACTCAGTACCCTGTACCTGCCTGCTCCCCATATCCATTGATACCTTTAGCTTTAAGAAATATATCTAACTCATTCTTGAATATATTTAATGACTTGGCCTTAACTACCTTCTGTCGTAGAGAATTCCACAGGTTCACCACTCTCTGGGTGAAGAAATTCTTCCTCATTTCTGTCCTAAATGGCTTACCCCTTATCCTTAGATTATGACCCCTGGTTCTGGACTCTCCGTCCATCGGGAACATTCTTCCTGCATCTAGTTTGTCCAGACCTGTCAGAATTTTATATGTTTCGATTAGATCCCCTCTCATTCTTCTATTCTCCAGCGAGTATAAGCCCAATCGACCCAATCTCTCCTCATATGTCATTCCTGCCATCCCAGGTATCAGCCTTGTGAATCTTTGCTGAACTACTTCCATGGCAAGAACATCCTTCCTCAGATAAGGCGTCCAAAACTGCACACATTACTCAAGGTGTGGTCTCACCAAGGCCCTGTACAACTGCAGCAGGACATCCCTTTCCTATACTCAAACCCTTTCGCTATGAAGGCCAACATACCATTTGCCTTCTTCACCGCCTGCTGCACCTGCATGCTTACCTTAAGCGACTGGTGCACAAGGACACCCAGGTCTCGTTGCACTTCCCCTTCTCCTAATCTATTGCCCTTCAGATAATAGCCTGCCTTTCTGTTTTTGACACCCAAGTGGATAACCTCGCATTTATCCACGTTATATTGCATCTGCCACGCTTCTGCCCATTCACCCAACCTGTGCAAATCATCCTGGAGTTTCTCAGTATCCTCCGCGCAGCACACATGGCCACCCAGCTTTGCATCATCTGCAAACTTGGAGATATTACATTTGGTTCCCTTTTCTAGATCATTAATGTATCTTGGGAATAGCTGGGGTCCAAGGACTGATCCCTGCGGTACCTGCCTGCCACTCGGAAAAAGACCCATTGATTCCTACTCTCTGCTTTCTGTCCGCCAAACAGATCTCTATCCAAGTCAATACCTTGCCCCCAATCCCATGTGCCTTAACTTTACACGCCAATCTCTTATGCAGGGCCTTATCGAAATCCTTTTGAAAGTCCAAATACACCACATCTACTTTTTCTCCCTTATCTATTTTCCCAGTTACATCCTCAAAAAATTCCAGTAGATTAGTCAAGCACGATTTACCTTTTGTAAATCCATGTTGACTTTGTCCGATCCTGTCACTGTTTTTCAAGTGCTCAGCTATTACATCTTTTATAATGGACTCTAGCATTTTCCCCACTACCGATGTCAGGCTTACCGGTCTGTAATTCCCGCTTTCTCTCTACCACCCTTTTTGTATAGTGGGGTAACATTAGCTACCCTCCAATCCATGAGTACCGTTCCAGATTCCATCGAATGTTGGAAGATGATCAGCAATGCATCTACTATTTCTAGGGCCACTTCCTTAAATACCCTAGGATGTAGATTATCAGGCCCTGGGGATTTATTGGCCTTCAATCCCGTCAATTTCCCTAACACCATTTCCCTGCAAATACTGATTTCTTTCGTTCCTCCCTTTCATCAGACCCTATGTTCTCCAACATCTCTGGGAGGTTATTTGTGTCCTCCTTTGTGAAGACAGAACCGAAATATTCATTTAATTATTCTGCCATTTCTTTGTTCCCCATTATAACTTCCCCCGCTTCTGACTGCAAGGGACCAACACTTGATTTCACTATTCTTTTTCTCTTCACATATCTATAACAGCTCTTACAGTCAGTTTGTATGTTCCCTGGAAGCTTACTTTCATATTCTATTTTCCCCTTCTTAATTAATCCCTTTGTCCTCCTTTGTTGAATCCTAAACTGCTCCCAATCCTCAGCATTACCGCTTTTTCTGGCCAATTTATATGCCCTCTCCTTGCATCTTATGCGATCCCTAACTTCCCTTGTTAGCCACGGTTGCGTCACCCTTTTTGTTTTATTCTTATGCCACACTGGGATGAACAAATTCTGTAGTTCATCTATGCAGTCTTTGAATGTTTGCCATTGCCTATCCACCGTCAACCCTTTGAGTGACATTCCCCAATCAATCCTACCCAATTCGCGCCTCATACCATCGTAGTTTCCTTTATTTAAATTCAGGACACTAGTCTCTGATTCAACTACTTCACTCTCCATCCTAATGAAGAATTCTATCATATTATGATCACTCTGACCCAAGGGCCTCGTACAACAAGATTGCTACTTAATCCTTTCTCGTTACATAATACCCAGTCTAAGATGGCCTGATCTCTGGTTGGTTCCTCGACATATTGTTCCAGAAAACCATCTTGTAAACATTCTAGGAATTCCTCCTCCACAGTATTTTTACTAATTTGGTTAGCCCAATCTATATGCAAATTAAAGTCACCCATGGTGGCTGCTGTGCCCTTATTGCACGCTTCTCTAATTTCCCTTTTAATGCCGTCCCCAACATCCGTATTACTGTTTGGAGGTCTATATACCACTCCCACTAACGTTTTCTGCCCCTTGTTATTTCTCAGTTCTACCCATACAGATTCCGCATCATCAGAGTTACTATCCTTCCCTTTAATTGTGTGAATCCGCTCTTTAACCAGCAATGCTACCCCGCATCCCTTGGTATCATCCTCACTTTGCCACACCCCCCCGAGTTTGGTGTCATCGGCAAATTTAGAAATGCTACTTTGTATTCCAATATCCAGGTCATTTATATATATCAAAAAAACCAGTGGCCCTAGCACAGACCCTTGGGGAGCACCACTGTCTACCATCCTCCAATCTGAAAAACAGCCATTTATACAAATCGCTGTTTTCTGTCCTTAAGCCAATTCCTTATCCAAGCTGCCACTGACCCACCTATTCCATGAGGCTGCATTTTGTTAACCAGCCTGCTATGTGGTACTTTGTCAAACGCCTTCCTAAAATCCATGTAGACAACATCCATTGCATTCCCTTCATCAATCCTCCCTGTAACTTCATCAAAAAATTCAATTAGATTAGTCAAACACAATCTGCCTTTTACTAATACGATAGCAAAATACTGCGGATGCTGGAAATCCGAAATAACAACAGAAAACGCTGGAAAAACTCAGCAGGCCAGGCAGCATCCGTGGAGAGAGAAAGAGAGTCATCGACCTGAAACGTTAACTCTCTTTCTCTCTCCACGGATGCTGCCTGGCCTGCTGAGTTTTTCCAGCGTTTTCTGTTGTTATTTCTGCCTTTTACTAATCCGTGTTGGTTCTCCTAAATTAGCTTAAAGCTCTCCAATTGCCCGTTATATCCAGGAATATTTAATACCCAATCCATCCCTTTTTTGAGCCAAGTCTCCGTTATCACCACGGCATCATATTTCCATGTGGTTATCTGCGCCTGCAGCTCACCAACCTTATTTACCACGCTTCGTGCGTTGACACACATGCACTGTATACCTATCTTAGATCTTCTTGTATTCTCTCTTAGTCTGATCCCATCTATTACCTTACTCTGTCTTACTATAATGCTATCTGTCTCTCCCAATCCTTTGTTTCTCCTTTCTAATGCTACATCCTGGTGCCCATCCCCCTGCCAAATTAATTTAAGCCCTCCCCAACAGCACTAACTTCTCGACTCTCCAGCCAGGGGGAAAAAACCTCTCAATCCCCCCTCAGAATCTTATGTTTCAATGAGCTCACCTCTCATTCTTCTCAATTCGTCAGAGTATAGGCCCAATCTACTCAATCTCTCCTCATAGGACAAGCCTCTCATCCCAATCTAGTGAACCTTCATTGCACCGCCTCTAAGGCATGTATGTCCTTCCTCAGATAAGGAGACAAAAGCTTCAGGTGTGGTCTCACCAAGGCCCTGTACAATTGTAGCAAGACTTACTTACTGTTGTACTCCAGCCCCCTTGCAATAAAGGCCAACATGCCATTTGCCTTCCTAATTGCTTGCTGTACCTGCATGCTATCTTTATGTGTTTCCTGTACGAGGACACCTAAATCCCTCTGTACTCCAACATTTAATAGTTTCTCACCGTATAAAAAATATTCTGTTTTCCTATAGTTCCTAACAGTGAATAACCTCACGTTTCCCCACATTATACTGCATCTGCCACCTTATTGCCCACTCACTTAACCTGTCTATATCCCTTTGCAGACTATTTGTGTTCTCCTCACAGCTCACTTTCCTACCTAGCTTTGTGTCATCAGCAAACTTGGATACATTGCACTCGGTCCCTTCATCAAAGTCATTGATATAGATTGTAAATAGCTGAGGCCCAAGCACTGATCCTTGCAACACCCCACTAGTTACAGCCTGCCAAACGGAAAATGACCCATTTATCCCCACTCCCTGATTTCTGCCCATTAACCAATCCTCTATCCATGCTAATATATTACCCCCAACCCCAGGAGCCCAAATCTTGCGTAGCAACCTTTTATGTGGCACCTTATCGAATGACTTTTGGAAATCCAAATATAGTACATCCACTGGTTCCCCATTATCTACCCTGCTAGTTACATCATCAAAAAACTCTAATAAATTTATTAAACACGATTTACCTTATAAAACCATGTTGACTCTGCCTAATCATGTTATTATTTTCTCAATGTCCTGTTACCACTTCCTTAACAGTGGATTCCAGCATTTTCCCAACGACTGATGTCAGGTTAACTGGCCTGTAGTTCCCTGTTTTCTCTCTCCCTCCTTTCTTTAAAAGCGGTGTTACATTTGCTACCTTCCAATCCGCTGGGGCTGATCTAGAATATGGGGAATTTTGGAAGATCACAACCAATGCATCCACTATCTCTTCAGCCACCTCTTTTAGAACCCTCAGATGTAGACCGTCAGGTCATTGGGATTTGTCAGCTTTTAGTCCCATTAGTTTCTCAAGTACTTTTTCTCTACTGATATTAATTACTTTAAGTTCCTCACTCTTATTAGCCCCTTGGTTCCCCACTATTTTGGGTATGCTTTTTGTGTCTTCTACTATGAAGACAGATGTACAATATTTGTTTAAAATCTCTGCCATTTTCTTGTTCCCCAATATCATTTCTCTTGTCTCAGCCTCTAAGGGACCAATGTTTACTTTTGCTTCTCACTTCCTTTTTACCTACTTGTAGAAGCACTTACAATCTGTTTTCATATTTTTTGCTAGTTTACTCTCATTCTATTTTCACATACTTGAAGAGGACTAATTTGCAATGATATGGGAAAAAGCTGGCGTGTGGGACTACACAGGATAGGAGCAGGAGTAGGCCATACGGCCCCTTGATCCTGCTCCGCCATTCAATAAGATCATGGCTGATCTTAGAACTCAACTCCACTTTCCCACCTGCTCCGCATGTCCCTTGATTCCCTTAATATCAAAAAATCTATTGATCTCAGCAATGAATATACTCAACGACTGAGCATCCACCGCCTTTTGGGGGAGAGAATTTCAAAGATTCACAACCCTCTCATCTCAGTCCTAAATGGCCTACCCTTATCATGAGAATATGCTCCCCAGTTCTAGACTTTCCAGCCAGGGAAAGCAGCCTCTCAGCATCTACTCTGTCAATCCCCCTCAGAATCTTACCTGTTTCAATGAGATCACCTCTCATTCTTCTAAACTCCAGAGAGTATAGGCCCATTCTACTCAATCTCTCAAAGAACAACCCACTCATCCAGGAATCAATCTAGTCAACCTTCGTTGCACCCTCTCTAAGGCATGCATATTCTTCCTTAGGTACAGAGACCAAAACTATACACAGAACTCCAGGTGTGGTCTCACCAAACCCCTGTACAATTGTAGCAAGACTTCCTTACTCTTGTACTCCAACACCCTTGCAATAAAGGCCAACATGATGTTTGCCTTCCTAATTGCTTGTTGTACCTGCATGCTCTCTGTGATTTGTGTTCAAGGAAATCCAAATCATCTGAACAACAACATTTGATAATTTCTCACCATTTAAAAAATATTTTGTTTTTCTATTCTTCCTACCAAAGTGAATAACCTCACATTTCAGCACATTATACTCCATCTGCCACCTTCTTGCCCACTCACTTAACCTGTCTATATCCCTTTGCAGACTCTTTGTGTCCTGCTGGTGGGTGGTTGCTTATTATCCTCGGTGTGATTTAATCCCCTTTCCCACTGAATACTGCGGACAGACAGGCTCACCTTGGTAACGGAATGGTCAGTGTGACATCACTTTCTAAACAAGAGCCCACAAGACAATGGGTTATCAATAAATATTAAAGGGATTCAACGCTCTGAAGTTACACTGTGGGGAAGGTGGGACCTGTACAAACAGGACGGTTTGCACCTGAACCAGAGGGGCACCAATATCCTGGGAGGGAAAATTGCTACGGCTCTTCGGGGGGGTTTAAACTAATTTGTCAGGGGGATGGGAAAAAGGGCTGTAGTCCACGAGCCAGTGGTGAGTGTAGGGAGGTACTGAGGAGGGTATCAAGGTCGCAGGAATGTACCGGCAGACAGGAAGATGGCTTGAAGTGTGTCTACTTCAATGCAAGGAGCATCCGGAATAAGGTAGGAGAACTTGGAGCATGGATTGGTACTTGGGACTACGATGTGGTGGCCAATACGGAGACATGGTTAGAACAGGGACAGGAATGGTTGTTGGAAGTTCCGGGGTATAGATGTTTCAGTAAGAGTAGGGAAGTTGGTAAGAAAGGTGGAGGAGTAGCATTGTTAATCAAGGATAGTTTAACAGCGGCAGAAAGGCAGTTCGAGGGGGATCTGCCGTCTGAGGTAATATGGGCTGAAGTTAGAAATAGGAAAGGAGCGGTCACGTTGTTAGGAGTTTTCTACAGGCCCCCAAATAGTAATAAAGATGTGGAGGAAGAAATTGCAAAGCAGATTATGAATAGGTGTGGAGGTCACAGAGTAGTTGTCATGGGTGACTTCAACTTTCCAAATATTGATTGGAACCTTTATAGGTCAAACAGTTCGGATGGGATAGTTTTTGCACAGTGTGTGCAGGAGGGTTTCCTGACACAATATGTGGATAGGCCGACAAGAGGTGGGGCCACGTTGGATTTGCTACTGGGTAATGAACCGGGCCAAGTGTTTGATTTGTATGTGGGAGAGCACTTTGGAGATAGTGACCACAATTCGGTAACTTTCACTATTGCAATGGAGAGGGATAGGGCCATACGGCAGGGCAGGGTTTATAATTGGGGGAGGGGTAATTATGATGCGATTAGGCAAGAATTAGGGGGTATAAGATGGGAACAGAAACTATCAGGGAAAGGCACAAACGAAAAGTGGAGCTTTTTCATGGAGCAATTACTGCGTGTCCTTGATAGGTATGTCCCTGTCAGGCAGGGAGGAAATGGCCGAGTGAGAGAACCATGGTTCACAAAAGAGGTTGAATGTCTAGTCAAGAGGAAAAAGGAAGCGTATGTAAGGATGAGAAAACAAGGTTCAGTTGGGTCGATTGAGGGGTACAAGGTAGCAAGGAATGAGCTAAAAAAAAGAGCTTAGGAGAGCTAGGAGGGGGCATGAGAAGTCCTTGGCGGGTCGGATCAAGAAAAACCCCAAGGCTTTTTATTCTTATGTGAGAAATAAAAGAATGACCAGGGTGAGGGTAGGGCCGTTCAAGGACAGTAGTGGGAACTTGTGCATGGAGTCAGCAGAGATAGGAGAGGTGATGAATGAATACTTTTCGTCAGTGTTCACCGAGGAGAGGGGCCATGTTCTTGAGGATGAGAGTGTGATAAAGGTGGATAGGCTGGAGGTGGTAGATGTTCTGAGGGAAGATGTTTTAGCAATTTTGAAGAACCTGAGGGTCGATAAGTCCCCTGGGCCAGATGGGATATATCCTAGGATTCTTTGGGAGGCAAGGGAGGAGATTGCAGAGCCTCTGGCTTTGATCTTTGGGTCCTCACTGTCCACGGGGATGGTGCCAGAGGACTGGAGGGTGGCGAATGTTGTTCCTCTCTTCAAGAAAGGAAATAGGAATGACCCTGGTAATTATAGGCCGGTTAGTCTTACTTCGGTGGTTGGTAAGATAATGGAAAAGGTCCTGAGGGATAGGATTTATGACCATTTGGAAAGGGGCAACTTAATAAGGGATAGTCAACACGGATTCGTGAAGGGTAAGTCTTGCCTAACAAATTTGATTGAATTCTTTGAGGAGGTAACTAAGTGTGTAGATGAAGGTAGAGCAGTTGATGTCGTATACATGGATTTTAGTAAGGCGTTTGATAAGGTTCCCCATGGTCGTCTCATGAAGAAAGTAAGGAGTTCTGGGATAGAGGGAAATTTGGCCGATTGGATAAGTAACTGGCTATCTCATAGAAGGCAGAGGGTGGTGGTGGATGGAACATTTTCGGACTGGAGAACAGTTACCAGCGGTGTGCCACAGGGGTCGGTGCTGGGTCCTCTGCTGTTTGTGATTTTTATCAATGAATTGGAGGAGGGGACTGAAGGGTGGATCAGTAAATTTGCTGATGACACCAAGATTGGTGGAGTAGTGGATGAGGTGGAGGGCAGTTGTAGGCTGCAAAGAGACATTGATAGGATGCAGAGCTGGGCCGAAAAATGGCAGATGGAATTTAACCCTGATAAGTGCGAGGTGATTCATTTTGGTAGGGCAAATTTGAATAAGGATTACAGGGTCAACGGCAGGGTTCTGAGGAACGTGGAGGAGCAGAGGGATCTGGGGGTTCATATCCACAGATCTCTGAAGGTTGCCACTCAAGTGGATAGAGCAGTAAAGAAGGCCTATGGTGTGTTGGCGTTTATTAACAGAGGGTTTGAGTTTAAGAACCGTGAGGTTATGCTGCAACTGTACAGGACCTTGGTGAGACCACATTTGGAATATTGTGTGCAGTTCTGGTCACCTCACTATAGGAAGGACGTGGAAGCATTGGAAAGAGTGCAAAGGAGATTTACCAGGATGCTGCCTGGTTTGGGGGGGAGGTCTTATGAGGAAAGATTGAGGGAGTTGGGGCTTTTCTCTTTAGAGCGGAGGAGGATGAGAGGCGACTTGATAGAGGTTTATAAGATGATGAGGGGGATAGATAGAGTGGATGTTCAGAGACTCTTTCCTCGGGTAGAGGCAGCTGTTACAAGGGCGCATAACTATAAGGTGCATGGGGGGAGATATAGAAGGGATGTCCGAGGTAGATTCTTTACTCAGAGAGTGGTTGGGGTGTGGAATGGACTGCCTGCTGTGATAGTGGAGTCGGACACTTTAGGAACTTTCAAGCGGTTATTGGATAAGCACATGGAGCACACCAGAGTGATAGGGAGTGTGATAGCTTGATCTTGGTCTCGGACAATGCTCGGCACAACTTCGAGGGCCGAAGGGCCTGTACTGTGCTGTACTGTTCTATTCTATTCTAAAATGCTGATCAATAATGGCTGAAGATAATGATTTCTCTCTGTGGAATATGCTTGCACACATTAAGAATGATGAGCTTTGTACACACACACACAGCAAACACTTTGTGAGGCTCTTTTCAGTTGTTGCTCTGGACCCGCTGAGAGCTGGTGTACAGGGTGGGCATTAGGACCCTGCGGCCGCCCATCCGGCGGTGCTGTGAGGTCACGATTCCAGGCTCTGTCTCACCCAATCAGTGTGTCCCGCCAAAGCTCAATAGAAAATACTGCAGCAAAAACAATCCTGAACATTCACAAACTGGGGGCAATCGGCACAGCACAACACAAGTGTGAATTAGTAAACTTTAACACACACAGTGTGTCACTAATTAGTGCAAAGTGTAGGGCACTATTGCTCACCTTCAGCCCTGTCCCTCAAGCCCAGCTCATCTCTGGGGATTGTTACAAGGTTCACCCCGTCCTTTCAACACAGATATTACCCACATAATCCCACATCAATTAGACATTGCACACAGCTTCTGACAGTTATTAACAAGACTAGACCGATGGTTCAAACCAAAAAATGATTGCATCCTCCCACCCACTTAAATATATATCTTTATTTACATGAATATCTATCTATCTAATAGTAATAACCGAGTCAGGGTCGAGTGTAATACAAACAGAGACAGGGTCTAGTGTAATATAAACAGAGACAGGGTCTAGTGTAATATAAACAGAGACAGGGTCTAGTGTAATATAAACAGAGACAGGGTTAAGTTTAATATAAACAGATACTAACCACTCGCTGCGTAAAAACGTTTTTCCTCTTGTCACCTTTGGTTCATCTGCCAATGACATTAATCTGTGTCCTCTGGCTCGGACCCTTCTGCCAATGGGAACAGTTTATCTCTATCTACTCTATCTGGACCCCTCATGATGTTGAACATGATGTCTATCAAATCTCCTTTCAGCCTTCTCTGCTCCAAGGAGAAGTTCAACCCCAGCTTCTCTAGTCTATCCACGTAACTGAAGTCCCTCGTCCCTGGAACCACTTTTTCTGGAACAAATCTTTTCCGCACTATCTCGAAGGCCTTCATATCCTTTCTAAAATGTGCTGCCCATAATTGGACACAATACTCCAGTTGAGGTCATAAGAACATAAGAATATACGAAATAAGAGCAGGAGAAGGCCATACGGCCCCTCGAGCCTGCTCTGCCATTCAGTAAGATCATGGCTGATCATCGACCTCAGCGCCACTTTCCCGCCAGATCTCCATGTCCCTTGATTCCCCTAAAGTCTAAAAATCTATCTCAGCCTTGAATATACTCAAAGACTCAGCATTCACAGCCCTCTGGGGCAGAGAATTACAAAGATTCACAACCCTCTGAATGAAGAAATTCCTCCTCCTCTCGGTCTTAAATGGCCTACCTCTTATCCTGAGACTATGCCCCCTAATTCTCGACTCTCCAGCCAGGTGAAACAACCTCTCAGCATCTACCCTGTCAATCCCCTTCAGAATCTTGTATGTTTCAATGAGATCACCTGTCATTATTCTAAACTCCAGAGAGGTCGGACCAGTGTTTTATAAAAGTTCATCCTAAGTTCCTTGCTTTTGTACTCTATGCTTCTATTTATGAAATTGAGAGGTCGCACAACACCAGGTTATAGTCCAACAGTTTTATTTGAAATCACAAGCTTTCGGAGCTATCGATTGCTCCTTCCTCAGGTGAAGTAAATTAGATACAGAATCGCCAAAGCATATATAGATAGAGAACAAAGCATGTGTACCTTACAATTGCAGACCACTAAATTAAATCATCCTGACTATCTGCCGAGGTGTGATAAAGTTAATTAAGTCAGCCAGGAAGGTACCACATCAAAGACATAGCAAGATACAACTGAGACAATGAGGTGTAGTCGCAGGGGTTCTAACGTGTCAAAAGCTGCCGTCTGTATGTAAAACAAAAAGCTTTAAAACTTTTTACTTTTTTACTGGGAAAATGTTTTACTTTTTTACTGGGAATCACATCTGTGAACAAGCCAACGACGACTCGAGTCCGGATCACGTCATGTATCGTGACATAAACCCAAGATTCCGGTTGAGACCGTCTTCATGAGTGCGGAACTTGGCTATCAGTTTCTGCTCGATGATTTTGCGTTGTCGTGTGTTTCTAAGGTTGCCTTGGAGAACGCTTACCCGCAGATCCGAGGCTGAATGTCCTTGACTGCTGAGTGTTCCCCGACTGGGAGGTAACAATCCTGCCTGGCGATTGTTGCGCGGTGCTCATTCATACGTTGTCTCAGTGTCTGCATGGTCTCGCCGATGTACCATGCCGCGGTGCATTCTTTCCTGCAACGTATGAGGTAGACAACGTTGGCCGAGTCACATGAGTATGTACCATGCACCTGGTGGGTAGTGTCCTCACGTGTGATGGTGGTATCTGTGTTGATGATCTGGCATGTCTTGCAGAGTTTGCAATGGCAGGGTTGTGTGGTGTCGTGGTCGCTGTTATCCTGAAAGCTGGGTAATTTGCTGCGAACGATGGTACATCTGAGGTTAGGCGGCTGTTTGAAGGCAAGTAGTGGAGGCGTGGGGATGGCCTTAGCGAGGTGTTTGTCGTCATCGATGACATGTTGAAGGCTGCAAAGAACATGGCGTAGTTTCTCCACTCCGGGGAAGTACTGGACGACGTAGGGTACCCTGTTGGTTGTGTCCGTGTTTGCCTTCTGAGGAGGTCTATGCGATTTTTCGCTGTGGCCCGTCGGAACTGTCGATCGATGAGTCGAGCGTCATATCCCGTTCTTACGAGGGCGTTTTTCAGCGTCCGTAGGTGTCCATCGCGTTCCTCCTCGTCTGAGCAGATCCTGTGTATTCGCAGGGCTTGTCCATAGGGGATGGCTTCTTTAACATGGTTAGGGTGGAAGCTGGAGAAGTGGAGCATCGTGAGGTTGTCCGTGGGCTTGCGGTAGAGTGAAGTGCTGAGGTGTCCGTCTTTGATGGAGATTCGTGTGTCCAGGAAGTACCATCGTTCGCAGCAAATTACCCAGCTTTCAGGATAACAGCGACCACGACACCACACAACCCTGCCATGGCAAACTCTGCAAGACATGCCAGATCATCAACACAGATACCACCATCACACGTGAGGACACTACCCACCAGGTACATGGTACATACTCATGTTACTCGGCCAACGTTGTCTACCTCATACGTTGCAGGAAAGAATGCACCGCGGCATGGTACATCGGCAAGACCATGCAGACACTGAGACAACGTATGAACGAGCACCGCGCAACAATCGCCAGGCAGGATTGTTACCTCCCAGTCGGGGAACACTTCAGCAGTCAAGGACATTCAGCCTCGGATCTGCGGGTAAGCGTTCTCCAAGGCAACCTTAGAAACACACGACAACACAAAATCATCGAGCAGAAACTGATAGCCAAGTTCCGCACTCATGAAGACGGTCTCAACCGGGATCTTGGGTTTATGTCACGATACATGACGTGATCCGGACTCGAGTCGTCGTTGGCTTGTTCACAGATGTGATTCCCAGTAAAAAAGTAAAACATTTTCCCAGTAAAAAAGTAAGAAGTTTTAAAGCTTTTCGTTTTACATACAGACGGCAGCTTTTGACACGTTAGAACCCCTGCGACTACACCTCATTGTCTCAGTTGTATCTTGCTATGTCTTTGATGTGGTACCTTCCTGGCTGACTTAATTAACTGTATCACACCTCGGCAGATAGTCAGGATGATTTAATTTAGTGGTCTGCAATTGTAAGGTACACATGCTTTGTTCTCTATCTATATATGCTTTGGCGATTCTGTATCTAATTTACTTCACCTGAGGAAGGAGCAATCGATAGCTCCGAAAGCTTGTGATTTCAAATAAAACTGTTGGACTATAACCTGGTGTTGTGCGACCTCTCAATTTTGTCCACCCCAGTCCAACACCAGCATCTCCGCATCATGACCTCTATTTATGAAGCCCAGGATCCCGTATGCTATTTTAACCGCTTTCCCAACCTGCCCTGCCACTTTCAACGATTTGTGCACATATACCCCCAAGTCTCTCTGTTCAGGCACCCCCCTTTAGAATTGTACCCTTTAGTTTATATTTCCTCTCCTCGTTCTACCTACCAAAATGTAGAGGTTAACTAATTGCACCCAGCCAGATTCAGTTCCTTCTAGAGAGAAGGGGAGACACAAAATCCCAGATGATGAAATGAATGTTGTTTTTAGACAGTAAGGATGAAGGGAGAGTGTGTAGAATGGGGAAATTACAGCTTAGGAGGGACAGGAGGGAAAAGCATGTTGTATAGAAACTAGATTTGTCTGTTCTGAAGGTTTATCCTGTTGTAAACATCATTTGAGGGTATTAGAAGGGGAGGATCTGCAGATAGAAACTGAATCCAAACATTGCGTCAAGATCTGACAGATTCACTGGATTTATCAGGACCTGAATATCATCGGACTTTGGATATAGAAGGAAAAAGCACCAATCACAGCGGGGAGAAACAGGACAAGCGTTCTGTGCCTAAATCCACTTTTAACAAATCGTCTAGCCTGTGAGACTTGTGCGCCCACCTGAATTAACAGTGTAACTGTGGGGAATGTGGGAACGGATTCAGTTACCCGTCTGAGGTGCAAACTCATGGATACAGTCACACCGGGGAGAGACTGTTCACCAGCTGATTGTGGATAGAGAGTCACTCGCTTATCTCATCTATTCCCACACTAACATGTTCGTAAGGGGGAGAATTAATTCACTGCTCTGTATGTGGAAAGCGATTCAATCGACCATCCCATTTGCTGACACACCAGCACAGTCACACCGGAGAGAGACTGTTTAGATACTTCACGTGTGGGAAGGGATTCACTCCTTTATCACAACAGTTGACACTCCAGAGTGTCCACAATGAGAACAGTTACTGTAAATATTCTGACTGTGAGAAAAGCTTTTCAAGTTCAAAGCAGTCGATGCACGATCCACGCATTGATACTGGAGAGAGACTGTTTCAATATCCTGTGTGACTGCAGGGGTTTGGATTCTGTTATTAATCAGATCCAGGACTGAACCATGGCAGAGTGCCCGTGCACTTGGGTTTCAGTGTGAATTATTGATGAATTTTCTCACAATCGGATCACAGAAAAATCAATCTCCGTTTACTATTTGAGGCATTCAATGGCGGAGCTGTTCCCCAGCATGTCCCGCGGGGGAGAAAGTTCCCTATTCACACTGGAGGAGCCCAGGGCGCAGGCGTAGTGCCCGCCTCTATTTGGAGCATGCGCAGTGTCACTGTGATCAGAGCCAGGCGAATGCGACAAGCGCAGAAAGGAGATATCACTTTACGCCGATTACGAATCAGCGGAGCGCAGGGAGGTAATGCACCCGCCGGGTGGGCTTCATAAACACCTGGTGTTGGTCGCAAGCTCCGAATGAGAAATTATAGATTCCGAGTTTGCAACTCGGAGGCTTTTTCCCGGTAAAAGGCCCAGGTTAACGGCCGCCATCTTTACAGAGAAAAGCTGTGCGTTTGTGCGCCGCCATCTTGCTTCATCGAAAGGTAGAGCGCATGCGCAACCACTAGTGGGCGGAGCTTCAGGGTCCCAGTGAGTGAACTGAACCCAGCCAGGGTCAGTACCTTCAGGAGAGGAGAACCAGTGAGTATGGAACTGAACCCAGCCAGAGTCAGCACCTTCAGGAGAGGAGAACCAGTGAGTATGGAACTGAACCCAGACAGAGTCAGCACCTTCAGGGGAGGAGAGGGAGGGGAACCAGTGAGTGTAGAACTGAACTGAGCCAGAGACAGCACCTTCAGGAGAGGAGAGGGAGGGGAATCAGTGAGTGTGGAACTGAACCCAACCAGAGTCAGCACCTTCAGGGCAGGAGATTGAGGGAAAGCAGCCAGTGTGGAACTGGACCCCGCCAGAGTCAGCACCTTCAGTAGAGGAGAGGGAGGGGAACCAGTGAGTGTTGAACTGAACCCAGCCAGAGTCAGCCCCTTCAGTGGAGGAGAGGGAGGGGAACCAGTGAGTGTAGAACTGAACCCAGCCAGAGTCAGCACCTTCAGTAGAGGAGAGGGAGGGGAACCAGTGAGTGTAGAACTGAACCCAGCCAGAGTTGGTGGAGAAAACTGGGAGAAGAGGAAAAACTGCCTTGAGACATGCGATGTGTTTGGATTTTAACACAGGGTGGAGGGGCAATGTGTGGGACGGGGATTTAAAGCTTTGGAGGAACAAGAGAGGAAAGAATGTTCTTTAGAAACTAGAATTGTCTGTTCTGAATTTCTGTCCTGTACTTACAGTGATAAGTTTTGTAAACTTTTACAGGGTATTAGAAGGGGAGGATTTGCAGACCGGAAACTCAAATGAAACATGAAGATCTGACGGCGTTACTCGTTTCATCAGGACCTGAATATTATCGGCCTTTGAATGTGGAAGGAGAAATGTTTGTCTGTTCTGTCTGTGGGAAAAGATTTCAAACATCAGTGTGACTGGCAAAGCACTGAGACACACACCCGAGTGAGAGTGTTCCAGTGCACCGACTGTGGAAAGAGCTTTAACCAGTTACACAGCCTGAAAAAACATCACACCTTTCACAGCGGGGAGAAACCGTACACGTGTTCTGTGTGTGGCCGAGGCTTCAACTGATCGTCCAACCTGGAGAGACACAAGGACACCCGCACCATGGAGAAACCGGGGAAATGTGGGGACTGTGGGAAGGGATTCAGTTCCCTGTCTGAGCTGGAAATTCATTGGCATAGTCACAATGGGGAGAGGCTGTTCACCTGCTCCGTGTGTGGAAAGGAATTCACTCAGTCATTCGACCTGCTGACACACCAGCGAGTTCACACTGGAGAGAGGGCATTCACCTGCTCCATGTGTGGGAAGGGATTCACTCGGCCGCCGACCAGCTGAAACACCAGCGAGTTCACACTGGGGAGAGACCGTTCACCTGCTCCGAGTGTGGGAAGGGATTCGCTCAGTCCTCACACCTGCTGACACACCAGTGAGTCACAAGTAACCGCAGTGGTTGGATGCTGCTGTTAATCACATCCCGGACTGAATCGTGTTCACAGGGACAGTTGGGGTTTGTTTCTGATTATGTTAATAACCCCTATAACTGGGCTGGAGTTTAATATTTTGATATTTCAAATAACACTGTGTCGATATTTGATGTCTTCAAGATAAGACTAATTGATGTCCCGTTACCGAATAATCCATTTTTGGGCCTTTTCTCCTTTCTAACTCGAGATTAGTTCAGTTCTCATACCTTTGGTTACTCTCATGGACAAGTCCCAGCTCCCCAGACCTTCCAGAGTGCCTCTCCTAGCCTAGGTATCTAGGGAAGGTCTCGGTAACACGCCCGAGATCACTAAACACAAAACCCAGTCTGTTAATCACTTTCAGCTACTGGACTTAGCGTGTGTCCCACAGCATCTCTCTCACCTTCGATGTGTGAATAGTGCATCACGCCTGCAAACCTGCTTTCAATTTAAATTTGCATCCACTCAGCAAGTGTATTTAAAAAAATACGTACAAGTAAACAGATCACATCAAATAATTGGCAAAGGTTTAGAGTCAACAAGATGAACAAGTGAACACATCACAGCCCAATACCCCAGCTCT
Organism: Squalus acanthias; assembly: GCA_030390025.1. Classification (NCBI taxonomy): domain Eukaryota; kingdom Metazoa; phylum Chordata; class Chondrichthyes; order Squaliformes; family Squalidae; genus Squalus; species Squalus acanthias. The sequence goes on along the minus strand of CM059427.1, from coordinate 206,447,184 downwards.
ATATTCACAGGAGAAAGTCTGTTATCTAACTCCTTGAGTGGACAGAATAGAGAAAGATCCCAACTCTAAGACCATCTAGAATCTGTTGTAAATATCTTTCAAATCCTGACTGGTCCAATCTGTCGGTTTCCTTTCAATTGAAGTGAATGGAAGATGAGAGGGGTGTTGGCACATGGACCTCGGTTAATTGAGCTTCTGAAAGGTGTTCATGTTTAGTTCATTCGATATTGGGGAAAATGTGGTTGGTATCATTAGAGAGAGAGAGAGATTTCACTGAGCAACAGCTGGTGTTTGCAACCAACTGGCCTTGGATATTTTCATCATAGAATGTTTCGATCAGAAATATGATGTTGGGATAAGAAAAGTCTGGAGACTAGTGGTTTGTGCTGCCCCAGGAAGGCCACAGTGTTTTTACCTGCTTCTAACGTTGTTGATGTGTGTTGAAGAAAATGCAGACTTGTGTCTCTGGACTGTGCAGTAGCCAGAGATGACCATATTAGGCAATGCCTGCTCCAGTTTGATAAGAGGTTGATGGCAGAGCAAGAGATCCAGCAGTTTTAAGAATGTATCTCCAGTTATAAGAGTAAAGCCGTCTTACTGCAATTATCTCGGGCGCTGGTGAGACCACACCTGGAGTATTGTGTACAGTTTTGGCCTGACCTAAGGAAGGATATACTTGCCATAGAGGGAGTACAACAAAGGTTCACCAGACTGGTTCCTGGGATGGACAGATTGAGTAGACTTGGCCTTCATAGCGAAAGGGTTTGAGTATAGGAACAGGGATGTCCTGCTGCAGTTGTACAGGGCCTTGGTGAGACCACACCTTGAGTATTGTGTGCAGTTTTGGTCGCCTTATCTGAGGAAGGATGTTCTTGCCATGGAGGGAGTTCAGTGAAGATTCACAAGGCTGATACCTGGGATGGCAGGAATGACATATGAGGAGAGATTGGGTCGATTGGGCTTATACTCGCTGGAGTATAGAAGATTGAGAGGGGATCTCATCGAAACATATACAATTCTGACAGGTCTGGACAAACTACATGCAGGAAGAATGTTCCCGATGGTCGGAGAGTCCAGAACCAGGGGTCATAATCTAAGGATAAGGGGTAAGCCATTTAGGACAGAAATGAGGAAGAATTTCTTCACCCAGAGAGTGGTGAACCTGTGGAATTCTCTACCACAGAAGGTAGTTGAGGCCAAGTCATTAAATATATTCAAGAATGAGTTAGATATATTTCTTAAAGCTAAAGGTATCAAGGGATATGGGGAGAAGGCAGGTACAGGGTACTGAGTTTGGATGATCAGCCATGATCTCATGGAATGGCGGAGCAGGCTCGAGGGGCCGAATGGCCTACTCCTGCTCCTATCTTCTATGTTTCTATTCTCTCGAGTTTAGAAGAATGAGAGGTGATCTCATTGAAACATACAAAATTCTTACAGGGCTTGACAGGGTAGATGCAGGGAGGATGTTTCCCCTGGCTGGGGAGACTAGAACCAGGGGTCACAGTCTCAGAATAAGGGGTCGGCCAGTTAGGACTGAGTTGAGGAGAAATTTCTTCACTCAGAGGGTGGTGAATCTTTGGAATTCTCTATCCCAGAGGGCTGTGACGGTTCAGTCGTTGAGTATATTTAAGACAGAGATGGATAGATTTTTGGATATTAATGGAATCAAGGGATATGGGGACATTGCAAGGGAGTAGAGATGAGGTAGAAGATCAGCCATGATCTTATTGAATGGCAGAGCAGGCTCGCAGGGTCAAATGGCCTACTCCTGCTCCTATTTCTTATGTTCTTATGTTATCTGCAGACATCGAATGTCGCAGCGTGCTGACAGAATTTGACTTAAGACTTTAACCTATTGGGTTAAATTATTGGGATCGATTGTTATAGAATTGAATTGTTATAGAATGGAAAAGTAGTGAAGTTATGCTAAACTTGTATCGAACCTTGGTTAGACCACACTTGGAGCACTGCGTACAATTCTGGTTGCCATATTATAAAAAGGATATACAGGCACTGGAGAGGGTGCAGAGAAGATCTACAAGGATGATACCAGAAATGAGAGGGTATACCTGTCAGGAAAGGATGGACAGGCTGGGTCTCTTTTCTCTTGAAAAAGGAAGGCTGAGTGGTGACCCAATAGAGGTCTTTAAAATGATGAAAGGTTTTGATAGAGTGGATACAGAGAGAATGTTTCCACTTGTGGGGAAGAGCATAACTAGAGGCCATCAATATAAGATAGTCACCAAGAAATCAAATAGGGATTGAGAAGAAACTTCTTTACCCACAGAGTGATGAGAATGTTGAACTCGCTACCACAGGGAATGGTTGAAGTGAATAGTATAGATGCATTTAAGGGGAGGCTAGACAAGCATATGAGGGAGAAGGGAATAGAGGGTTATGCTGATAGAGTTAGATGAGGAAAGATGGGAGGAGGCTTGAGTGGAGCATAAACGCCGGCATGGACTGGTTGTGCCGAATGTTTCTTAGAGTTGGGATCGTTCTTCATTCTGTTTCCTTCTGATTGAAATTAAACCGACCGTTTTTACCAGTCCGGATTTGAAAGGTATTTACAACAGGTTGAAGATGTTCTTCGAGTTGGGATCTTTCTCTATTCCATCCACTCGAGGAGTTAGATAACAGACTTTCTCTTGTGAATATAGGGCTGGAGTACTGGGTTGTGATGTGTTCACTTGTTCATCTTGTTGACTCTAAAAATTGAGTCTTGTGGTTTCAGACACCAGATAATCAAGCTCACAACAACAGATTGTCTTTTACTGACTTTATTAACTGCATTGGAAAATTACAGACAGAGTATAGTTAGCCGTCCGGAGACAGGGATAATACAGTGGATTCAGAGCTCTCTTCTCCCCAGGTCTGTTGTAACAAGCTGTGTCTGCACTGGCGAGAGTTATACTGAACTTGTTTACTGCATTCGTGATCTGGCCCTGCTCAAACCTGAGATATCTGTGCATTGTTCTGACTGTCACCACAAGGCTGTGTCACTATCACACAGACACCCTTTCCATGTTTCACATCTCCATACACAGACCATCTCTTTACACATCCCCTTCCATCCTCAATGAACATCAGGAAAATAGATTAGCTGCTCAATACCATAATGCTGCTTGTGGGATCTTGCTGTGTGCATATGGCAGCCGCATTTCCTACATTACAACAGTGACTACACTTCAAAAGTATTTAATTCTCTGTAAAGTGTTTGGGACGTCCTGAGGTTGTGAAAGGCGGGATAGAAATTCAAGTCTTTTTGATTTCATAACAGCAAAAGTTACACTGGGACAAATGTTCAGTCATTTTCTATTACACGCACTCTGGAACGTCTGGGGAGCTGGGACTTGAGAGTAACAGAAGGTCTGAGAACTGATATTATCTAGACTTAGAAAGGAGAAAAGGCCCAGAAAGGGAGCAGTCGGTAACAGGACATCAATTAGTCTCCTCTTATCTCAGAGACATCAAATACTCGATTCACTGAGTGTTTAACATTTATCCAGAATATTAAACTCCAGCGCAGTTATACGGGTTACAGAAACAAACTCCAACTGTCAGCATGAACATGGTTCAATCCTGGATGTAATTAACAGCAGCAATAACAGCAGAATCCAACCCCTGCAGTCACAAGTGAACTCGCTGGTGTTTCAGCAGGTGGGATGACTGAGTGAATCCCTTCCCACACTCAGAGCAGGTAAACGGCCTCTCTCCAGTGTGAACTCGCTGGTGTGTCAGCAGGTGGGATGACTGAGTGAATCCCTTCCCACACTCAGAGCAGGTGAACGGTCTCTCTCCAGTGTGAACTCGCTGGTGTTTCAGCAGGGCAGATGACTGAGTGAATCCCTTCCCACACTCAGAGCAGGTAAACGGCCTCTCTCCAGTGTGAACTCGCCGGTGTCTCAGCAGGTCGGATGACAGAGTGAAGCTGTTCCCACACACAGAGCAGATAAATGGCCTCTCCCCGGTGTGAGTGCGTTGGTGTGTCAGCAGATCCCTTGTGCTTTTAAAGCTCTTTTCACAGTCAGAACATTTAAATGGTCTCTTATCAGTGTGAACAAGCTGGTGTTGTGTAAGGTGGGATGACCGAGCGAATTGCTTCCCACACTCGGAGCAGGTGAACGGCCTCTCTCCAGTGTGAACACGCTGGTGCTGCAGCAGGTTGGATAACTGAGAGAATCCCTTCCCACACTCAGAGCAGGTGAACGGTCTCTCCCCAGTGTGAGTGTGTTGGTGTCTCAGCAGGTGCTGTTTGCTTTTAAAGTTCTTCTCACAGTCAGAACATTTGTACAGTCTCTTATCAGTGTGAACTCGCTGGTGTGTCAGCAGGCTGGATGACTGAGTGAATCCCTTCCCACACACGGGGCAGGTGAACGGCCTCTCCCCAGTGTGACTGCGCCAATGTATTTCCAACTGGGACGGGTAACTGAATCCCTTCCCACAGTCCCCACATTTCCCCGGTTTCTCCGTGGTGCGGGTGTCCTTGTGTCTCTCCAGGTTGGACGATCGGTTGAAGCCTCATCCACACACACAACTCGTGTACGGTTTCTCCCCGCTGTGAATGGTGCGATGTTTTTTCAGGATGTGTAACTGGTTAAAGCTCTTTCCACAATCAGTGCACTGGAACACTCTCACTCGGGGGTGTGTGTGTCTCACTGCTTTTCCAGTCACACTGATGTTTGAAATCTTTTCCCACAGACAGAACAGACAAACATTTCTCCTTCCACATTCAAAGGCAGATGATATTCAGGTCCTGATGAATCGAGTGACGCTGTCAGATCTTGACGTGATGTTTCGTTTGAATTTCCCATCTGCAAATCCTCCCCTTCTAATACCCTGTAAAAGGAGTTTACAAAACTCATCACTGTAAGTACAGGACAGAAATTCAGAACAGACAATTCTAGTTTCTAAAGAACATTCTTTCCTCTATCGTTCCTCCAAAGCTGTAAATCCCCATCCCACACATTGTCCCTCAGCCCTGTGCTGAAATCCAAACACATTGTACGTCTCAAGACAGTTTTTTCTCTGCTTCCAGTTATCTCTGGCTGGCTGGGGTCAGTTCTACTCTCACTGGTTCACCCTTGCTCCTCCCCTGAAGGTGCTGACTCTGGCTGGGTTCAGCTCTACACTCACTGGTTCCCCTCCCTCTCCACCCCTGAAGGTGCTGACTCTGGCTGGGTTCAGCTCTACACTCACTGGTTCCCCTCCCTCTCCACCCCTGAAGGTGCTGACTCTGGCTAGGTTCAGTTCTGCATTCACTGGTTCCCCTCACTCTCCTCCCCTGAATGTGCTGACTCTGACTGGTTTCCGTTCACTCACTGGGACCTGGTAACCAGGCCCATTGGTGGGTCCTTTACAAAGATGGTTGCGCATGCGCTCTACCTTTCGATGAAGCAAGATGGTGACGCACAACCCCTCAGCTTTCCTTTGCAAAGATGGCGGCCGTTATCCTGGGCCTTTTACCGGGAAAAAGCCTCCGAGGTGGAATCGCGGAACCTGTAGATACTCATTCGGGACTTGCGGCCTACACCAGGTGTTTATGAAGCCCACCCGCCGGGTGCGTTACCTGCCTACACCCCGCCGATTCGTAATCGACGTAAAATCGCATGTGCATTGTTACTGCGCTTTGCCGCATTCCCCTAGCGCTGATCACATTCACACTGCGCATGCTCCAAATAGAGGCGGGCGCTGCGCCTGCGCACTGGGCTCCTCCTGTGTGACTAGGGCACTTTCTCCCCCGCGGCGCATGCTGGGGAACAGCCCCGCCATTGAAAGCCTCAATTAGTGAATTGACAATGAGTCTCTGTGATCCCATTGAGAGAAAATTCATCAATAATTCACACAGAAACCTAAGTGCACGGGCACTCTGCCATGGTTCAGTCCTGGATGTGATTAATAACAGAATCCAAACCCCTGCAGTCACATGTGAACTCACTGGCGCCTCAGCAGGTGGGGTGAATTTCTTCCCACACACAGGATATTGAAATAGTCTCTCTCCAGTATCAATGCGCTGATCGTGCGTCGGCTGCTTTGAACTTTGAAAGCTTTTCTCACAGTGAGAGTATTTACAGCAACTGTTCTCAATGTGGACACTGGAGTGTCAACAATTGGGACAACAGAGCACGCTGCAGCCCTCTGGACTCGATATCGAGTTCAACAATTTTAGATCGTAACCTCAGCTCCAATCACATTTATGTTTTATTTTTTCCACCCTTTTATTTGCCCCCCCCCACCTTTTTTTTTCCTCCTAGAAGCTGGCAGCTGTCCTTCATTCTGCCAGTGGATTTCACACTTCTTTCAGCCTTAATCTGTCACATTAACACCACCTCTAGCCTTGCATATCTCTTGGTGTCTCTTAATGTCTCTTCATCTCCCCCTTTGTTCTTTTATCCCCTCCCCCTTTTCCCAGCTTTACTCTGGCCTTAAATCTATTTGATTTCCGGCTCTTCACAGTTCTGACGAAAGGTCATCGACCTGAAACGTTAACTCTCTTTCTCTCTCCACGGATGCTGCCTGGCCTGCTGAGTTTTTCCAGCGTTTTCTGTTGTTATTTCAGATTTCCAGCATCCGCAGTATTTTGCTATCGTAAGAGTGAATCCCTTCTCACACGTGAAGTATCTAAATGGTCTCTGTGGTGTGACTGTGCTAGTGTGTCAGTAAATGGGATGATCAATTGCATCCCTTTCCACATACAGTGCAGTGAAAGGATTCTCCCCATTACGAACATGTTAGTGTGGGAATAGGTGAGATGAGTGAGTGAATCTCTTGCCTCACTCAGTTGGTGAACGGTCTCTCCCCGGTGTGACTGTATCAATCAGTTTCCACCTCAGACGGGCAACTGAATCCATTCCCACAGTCCCCAAATTTATACTTTTCATTCAGGTGGGCGCACGAGTCTCACATGCGAGACAATTTATTAAAGGTGGATCCACACACATAACACGTGTCCTGTTTCTCCCCGCTGTGATTGGTGTTTTTTCCTTCTATATCCAAAGGCCGATGATATTCTGGTCCTGATGAATCCAGTGAATCTGTCAGATCTTGACGCAATGTTTGGTTTGAGTTTCCATCAGCAGATCCTCCCTTCTAATACCCTGCAAAAGGTGTTTACAACAGGTAGAAATTCAGAACAGACGAATCTAGTTTCTATAGACAATTAATTCCCTCCAGTCCCTCCTAAGCTGCAAATTTTCCATTCTACACACTCTCCTTCCAATCTTACTGTCGAAAAACAACATTCATTACACCATCTGTGATTTTGTTTCTCCCCTTCTCTCCAGAAGGTGCTGAATCTGGCTGGGTGCAACAACAACAACAACAACTTGTATTTATATAGCACCTTTATTATAGTAAAACGTCCCAAGGCGCTGCACAGGTGTATTATAAGACAAAAAAATTGACACCGAGCCACATAAGGAGAAATTAGGGCAGATGACCAAAAGATTGGTCAAAGAGTTAAGTTTTAAGGTGCATCTTAAAGGAGAGGTAGCGAGGTGGAGAGGTTTAGGTAGCGAATTCCAGAGCTTAGGGCTGAGGCAACAGAACGCATGGCCACCAATGGTTAAGCGATTATAATCAGGGATGCTCAAGAGGGCAGAATTAGAGGAGCGCAGATACCTTGAGGGGTTGTGGGGTTGGAGGAGATTACAGAGATAGGGAGGGGAGGTACCTTGAGGGATTTGAAAACAAGGATAAGAATTTTGAAATCGAGGCACTGCTTAACCAGGAGCCAATGTAGGTCAATGAGCACAGGGGTGATGGGCGAACGGGACTTGGTGCAAGTTAGGACATGGTCCGAGTTAGGACACAGGCAGCCGATTTTTGGATCACCTCAAATTTGCGTAGGGTAGAATGTGGGAGGCCAGCCAGGAGTAGTCAAGTCTAGAGGTAACAAAGGCATGGATGAGGGTTTCAGCAGCGGATGAGCTGAGGCAAGGGGGAGACGGGCGATGATACGGAGGTGGAAATAGGCAGGTCTTTGATATGCTGCGGATATGTGGTCGCAAGATCATATCAGGGTGAAATATGACACCAAGGTTGTGAACAGTGTGGTTCAGCCTCAGACAGATGTCAGGGAGAAGGATGGAGTCAGTGGCTAGGGAATGGAGTTTGTGGAGCGGACCGAAAACAATGGCTTCGGTCTTCCCAATATTTAATTGGAGAAATTTCTGCTCATCCAGAACTGTATCTCGGATAAGCAGTCTGACAATTTAGAGACCATGGAGGGATCGAGAGAAGAGATAGTGAGGTAGAGCTGGGTGTCATCAGCGTACATGTGGAAACTGATGCTGTGTTTTCGGATGATGTCACCAAGGGGCAACATGTAGATGCAAAATAGGAGGGAGCCAAGGATAGATCCTTGGGGGACACCAGAGGTAACGATGCATGAGCGGGAAGAGAAGCCATTGCAGTTGATTCTCTGGCTACGATTAGATAGATAAGAATGGAACCATTGAGTGCAGTCCCACCCAGCTGGACGACGATGCAATTAGTTCACCTCTACATTTTGGTAGGGAGAACGAGGAGAGGCAACATAAACTAAAAGGTACAATTCTAAAGTGGGTGCATGAACAGAGAGACCTGGGGGTTTATGTGCACAAATCATTGAAGGTGGCAGGGCAGGTTGAGAAAGCAGTTAAAAAAAGCTTACGGGAACCTGGACTTCATAAATAGAGAGGTCGCACAACACCAGGTTATAGTCCAACAGTTTTATTTGAAATCACAAGCTTTCGGAGCTATTGATTGCTCCTTCCTCAGGTGAAGTAAATTAGATACAGAATCGCCAAAGCATATATAGATAGAAAACAAAGCATGTGTACCTTACAATTGCAGACCATTCATAAATAGAGGCATAGAGTACAAAAACAAGGAAGTTATGATGAACCTTTAGAAAACACTGGTTCGGCCTCAACTGGAGTATTGTGTCCAATTCTGGACACCGCAGTTTAGGAAGGATGTGAAGGCCTGAGAGAGGGTGCTGAAAAGATTTACAAGAATGGTTCCAGGGATGAGGGACTTCAGTTACGTGGATAGACTGGAGAAGCTAGACTGCAGGAAGATACCAATGGACTGGTCAAGTGGAATGGAATTCAATCCGGAGAAGTGTGAGGTAATGTATTTGGAGAGGCCTAACAAGGCAAGGGAATACACAATAAATGGTAGGACACTGAGATGTGCAGAGGATTTGAGGGACCTTGGAGTGCATGTCCACAGATCCCTGAAGGTAGCATGACAGGTAGATAAGGTGGTTAAGAAGGCTTACGGGTTACTTGCCTTTATTAGCCGAGGCATAGAATATAAGAGCAGGGAGGTTGTGCTTGAACTGTATAAAACACTAGTTAGGCCACAGCTAGAGTACTGCATGCAGTTCTGGTCACCACATTACAGGAAGGATGTGATTGCACTAGAGTGGGTGCAGAGGAGATTTACGTGGCTGTTGCCTGGGCTAGGGAATTTTCGCCATGAGAAAAGATTGGATAGGCTGGGGTTGTTTTCTTTGGAACAGAGGAGGCTGAGGGGAGACCTAATTGAGGGTATAAAATTATGAGGGGCCTGGATAGAGTGGATAGGAAGGACCTATTTCCCTCAGCAGAGAGGTCAATAAACAGGGGACATAGATTTAAAGTAATTATTTGGAAGTTTAGAGGGGATTTGAGGAGATTTCTTCTCACCCAGAGTGGGGTGGGGGTCTGGAACTCACTGCCTGAAAGGGTGGTAGAGGCAGAGACACTCATCACATTTAAAAAGTACTTGGATATGCACTTGAAGTGCTGTAACCTACAGGGCTACAGACCGAGTGCTGGAAAGTGGGATTAGGGGGGATAGCTCTTTGTCGGCCGGCACAACAAGATGGGCCGAATGGCCTCCTTCTGTGCTGTAATTTTTTATGATTCCAAGCTGGGTTGTTCTCCTTATAGCAGAGATGATTAATAGAGAGGAGATTTGATAGAGGTGTTCAGAATCATGAGGGGTCTAGACAGAGTAGAGAGAGAGAAAGTGTTCCCATTGGCGGAAGGGTCGAGAACCAGAGGACACAGATTTAAGGTGATTGGCAGAAGAACCAAAGGCGACATGAGGACAAACTTTTTTACGCAGCGAGTGGTTAGAATCTGGAATGCACTGCCTGAAAGGGTGGTGGAGGCAGATTCAATTGTAGCTTTCAAAAGGGAATTGGATGAGTACCTGAAGGAAAAAAATGTCAGGGCTCTGGGGAAAGGGCGGGGGAGTGGGACTAGCTGAAGTGCTCTTGCAGAGAGCCGGCACAGGCTCGACGGGCCGAATGGCCTAATTCTGTGCAGTAACCATTCTATGATTCGAAGTATCGATATAGTTTATCTTTATTTATTCCTATTTTAATAACTTTGGCTGAATGTGGCCTTCGCCAAGGGCCAGGATATCCGATTCAGCCCACCATGGAAAATGAGTTTGACACCCCTGAGGTAGACAATGTCAACCGGATTCCCCTCATCCCGCAACCCAGCAACTTCTTCACAATTATCAAGCAAGTTGACCTTGTTTTCTGGAAGTGATGTTAAATCTCTCTCATGGCTCCTTCCCTTTCCCCGTGATCGAAAACAACATCTCTTAGGATCCCTTCAGGCACCTTCCCTGTGATCGATATCACACTGATGGGCCTCTAGTTCCCTGGCTCTCATTTGTTCCCAATTTGGAAAATGGGAACATGAGCTACCTCCAATCTGAGGGAGCAATCCCTGACTCTACTGAGCTGCAGACACGGGCAAGGGGCTCACAGAGCACCCGTCTAATCTCTTTAAACACCCTTGGGTGGAAATCATCTGGACCTTACAGGCCTCAAGATTAACCCGCACGGCGACTTTGGTTTCAGTGAAGAGAGACGAGAAAGACCAAAGTGCCGTTTGCTCCTCTCAGTGTGGCCCTGAAGGACTGTGTCCAGGCTATAGTTCTGTTCCCGCTGTACAATCCTCCCCCCAGATTGTCCTTTCTGAGCTCCAGCCAGGTGATGCTAAACACTCAGGTGGGTACGACAAAAATCCACAACAATGTGTTTAAAGCAAAGCTGATTTATTTGACACATATCCAGAATATTTAAACTCCATCCCAGTTACAGGGGTTATTAACATCAGCAGAAACAAACTCCAACTGTCAGTGTGAACATGGTTCAGTCCGGGATGTAATTAACAGCAGCAAAAACATCAGAATCCATCCTCTGCAGTCACTTGTGAACTCGCTGGTGTTTCAGCAGGTTGGATGATAGAGTGAATCCCTTCCCACACTCGGAGCAGGTGAACGGCCTCTACCCAGTGTGAACTCGTTGGTGTGTCAGCAGGTTAGATGACTGAGTGAATCCCTTCCCTCATTCAGAGCAGGTGAATGGCCTCTCTCCAGTGTGAACTCTCTGGTGAGTCAGCAGGGTGGATGACTGACGGAATCTCTTCCCACACTCGGAGCAGGTGATCAGCCTCACCCCAGTGTGAACACTCTGGTGATTCAGCAGGGAGGATAACTGAATGAATCCCTTCCCACACTGAGAGCAGGTGAACGGTCTCTCCTCAGTATGAACTCGCTGGTGTGTCAGCAGGTGGGATGAACATGTGAATCCCTTCCCACATTCGGAGCAGGTGAACGGCCACTCCCCACTGTGAACTCGATGCATTTCCAGCTCAAACGGGTAGTTGAATCGTTTCCCACAGCCCCCACATTTACACAGTTTGTTCCCGGTGTGATTGCGCTGGTGTCTCAACAGGCCGGAGGATCGGCTGAAGCCTCGTCCACACACAGAACACGTGTACAGTTTCTCCCTGCTCTGAAAGGTGCATTCTGCTTCCATGTTCAAAGGTCCTGATGCGACTCTGTCAGATCTTGAAGTGATGATTGGTTTGAGTTTCGTGACTGCAAATCCTCACCTTCGAACTCCCTGCAAAAAAAAATTCAAACAGGAAAAAGGGAGGGTGAGAGAGAACCCACGAAAACACAAAGGCAGGTTGTGAAATTGAGCTGAATGAATCTGCGAATTTGTGGGGCCGGCACTAAAAAAAAGTGACCATGAAAGCTGCCGTATTGTCATAAAAACCCAACTGGTTCACTAATATCCTTCAAGGAAGGGTACCCGCCACCCGATCTGGGCCTACACAAGATTCTGGCCTCTATGGGAGGAGCGAGAACGAGGTGGGAGGGGGAAGGGGTGAAGGAGAGCGACTTTATACATCTGCAATTCGACTAGAACTTTGACAGACCCTCCCAAACACGCAACCTCCACCACCTAGAAGGACAAGGGCAGCAGGTGCATGGGAACACCATCACCTCCCAGTTCGCCTCCAAATCACACACTATCCTGATGTGGGCATATATTGCCATTGCTACATCGTCGCTGGGTGAAAATCCTGGAACTCCTCACCTAACAGCATTCTGAGAGTACCTTCACCATAGGGACTGCAGAGGTTCAAGAAGAACGCCCAGCATTACCTTCTCAACGGGCAACTGGGGACTGGCAATAGATGCTGGCCTTACTAGTGACACCCACATCGAATGAATTAAAAAAATCTGTATATATAAAATGGATTGAAAGCCTCGACAGAAATACTTGTTCCTAAAACGATAATCTTTTACACTGTACGGACAGTGTCTGTTTAACAACTTAATCTCTCCTAGAATCCATCTCCCTTCACAGTCCCACATTGGAAATTGTTGGGTCCCACTGGGCTCAGAAGTACTGGGGGTTAAACCCAGCAGCTTCTCCCCCCTCTGCACTCCAGCTCAAACTGATGCAACAAGAAAGCCCTACACAGGAGGTCAGGGACCGAGTTCCGCATCCACCGCCCACCCTGATGCTAACCGGCTCTGAATTTCTCCCTCTGCTGTGTCAAGGCCACTTGTTGTTTCTCCTGTCGGGTCACTCAGTCTCCGCCACTGCTCAACAATGAGCCTCTCCCGCGCATGCTCAGCTCACGCTTCCCGGGTGATTGACGGGAGCTCCGGACCAATAGGAAGAGCGGGGCGGATCTGGTAGACCGTGCTGCCAGCTGGTCCTCCAACCAATCCGAGTGGGTGAGGAGCGGGGCTTGCGGCAGCCAGTGGGCGGGTCTGAGCCCGGATTTCCCTCAGTGTTGAAGCTGATTTCTCTCAAACTCCAGGAGAAAACTGGACCTTTCTGTTGTGGGTCTGAACAGATGGAACCCTGTGGGGTGGAGCAAACATTGCAACATTTAGCAGTGAAATGGATTCACTCAGGACAGGCAGCAGGGATTATTTCAGGAAATAACACAGTGCAGCGAGGGAAAGACAGCTGGAACCGCTCTAATCTGTGGTTTACAAGGACACTTTCCCTGGTTCCCAGCAGTTACTTTTCTTCTGTAATTTTCTCATTATCCCTAAAGTACCCTGCCTGCTGTTAATTATGTTATTTTACAGCTTCACCGTTATAGGTATAAACATCACACATTATTAGCTGATCTATTCTATTATTCATTCTGGTTTAAGCTAATATTGAGGTTAATAACATACAAACCCGGTTCTTTCCCCTGATCTGATGAGAGTTTCACCCAGTGGATTCCGTGGAATGGAATGACTTATCCGTGTTGCCATGGCGACCTGTCTGCAGTGAAACGCCTGTTTGAGTTGCTAACTCAGACGAAACTTCTCTTTCCTATCATGCACATAGTATCAGCAATTTATGTTAATGTATTTTAGCAATGTTCTGTTAATTTCACTGAAACCAAAAAGCGGTTCAGATACACAAACCTTTAAAAGTGGGAGGGACAAGCTGATAGTGTTTCAAAAGCACATGGGATCTTATGTTTTATAAATAGGGATGTAGAGTACAAAATGGCAGGTACAGCACGGGTTAGATACAGAGTAAAGCTCCCTCTACAATGCCCCATCAAACACTCCCAGGGCAGGTACAGCACGGGTTACATACAGAGTAAAGCACCCTCTACACTGTCCCATCAAACACTCTCAGGGCAAGTACAGCGCGAGTTAGATACAGAGTAAAGCTCCCTCTACAATGCCCCATCAAACACTCCCAGGGCAGGTACAGCACGGGTTAGATACAGAGTAAAGCTCCCTCTACACTGTCCCATCAAACAATCCCAGGGCAGGTACAGCATGGGTTAGATACAGATTAAAGCTCCCTCTGCACTGTCCAATCAAACACTCCCAGGGCAGGTACAGCACGGGTTAGATACAGATTAAAGCTCCCTCTACACTGTTCCATCAAACTCTCCCAGGGCAGGTACAGCACGGGCTAGATACAGAGTAAAGCTCCCTCTACACTGTCCCATCAAACACTCGCAGGATAGGTACAGCACGGGTTAGATACAGAGTAAAGCTCCCTCTACACTGTCCCATCAAACACTGCCAGCCCATAATGAGCAGGGCTCCGGGAGGTTGGATGCTATGCACTGCAGTGATGTCATAAAGCAGGGCCATTCAGCCCAGCTGGTCGTCACCTTGTCCCTTTAAAGGAGGAGAGCGGGGACACCCTGACTCAAAACACACTCCACCTGTTCATACTGAGAATCCCCAGGCAAGGCCCAAGGCCCAGAGTGTGGAACACAACCAAGGGGGAAAAGAGGTGAAGAGAAGGGGAGGAGTAGGGACTGAGGGCCACCAAGCTTCAGTTTTAGAGCCTGTAGCCTTCAGGAGGGAAGATTGAGTTCAGTAGCTTTAGGATGCAGGGAGAGCACAAGGAGCAGATGGGGAGACTGGTGTGGATTCAGCACAGTGAGGGGGAGGGAGATTGTGTTGGGCCGTGTATTAGGGGGCTAGGAGGGACAAGAGAGGAAAGGTCAGCGGAGCAATTATTGCAGCAGTGTCCATGAATAGTGAGAGAGAGAAGGTGGGGGTTAGAGTGGACCATGGGCAGTCTGTTAAACTGTCTGTTTGCCGTGACTACCTAGGATTACACAGGATATACGGCACAGAAACAGGCCATTCGGCCCAACCAGTCCATGCTGGAGTTTATGCTCCACTCGAGCCTCCTCCCGTCTTTCCCCATCTAACTCTATCAGTTTAACCCTCTATTGCCTTCTCCCTCATATGCTTGTCTAGCCTCCCCTTAAATGCATCTATACTATTCGCTTCAATCACTCCCTGTGGTAGCGAGTTCCACATTCTCACCACTCTCTGGGTAAAGACGTGTCTCCTGAATTCCCTATCTTATATTGATGGCCTCTAGTTATGCTCTTCCCCACAATTGGAAACACTCTCTCTGTATCTACTCTATCAAAACCTTTCATGAACTTAAAGACCTCTATTGGGTCACCACTCAGCCATGTTTTTTCAAGCGAAAAGAGACCCAGCCTGTCCATCCTTTCCTGATAGGTATACCCTCTCATTTCTGGTTTCATCCTTGTAGATCTTCTCTGCACCCTCTCCAGTGCCTCTATATCCGTTTTATAATATGACGACCAGAATCGCTTCCTTTCTGTTTAAAAAATAGCCTCCTTTGGTCCATTGACACAAGCAGCCCATTAAACTCCACCAATGGCCTTTATTGCAGGGGGTTGGAGGACAAGTGTATGAAGTCTTGCTTTCTAACTAATGAAAAATTGTTTGTCTGACTGGAGGGAAGTGTGCAGTGGCGTCCCCCAGGGGTGGGTATTAGGACCATTGCCTTTCCAGTTATATAGAAATAACCTGGACGGGTATCGGGAGGACAATTCAACGTTTGCAGATGATACAAAACTTGGCAACATAGTGTGAGCAGGATAGCAGCAGACTTCAGGAGGACTTCGAGTGGTTGGTGAAATGGGCGGACACATGGCAGGTGCAATTTAATGTGGATCATTGTGAAGAGATGCACTGTGGGGGGAACATCATCGAGGGGCAGGACAATCGAAATGGTTCGACATTGAAGGGGAATATTCACAAATCTGTGAAGATGGCAAGGCAAGTTGATAAGGCTGTTAAGAAAGCTTATGGGATACTTGGCTTTATACACAGGCATTGAGTACACAAACAAGGAAGTCATACTGAACCTTCGAATTATAGAATCTTACCGCACAGAAAAAGACCATTCAGCCGCTGTGCTTGTGTCGGCCTTTTAATGTCTCCAAGTTTACTGATGATACAAAGCCAGGTGGAACACTAAGCTGTGAGGAGGACACAAAGAGTCTGCAAAGGGATATAGACAGGTTGTGAGTGGACAAGAAGGTGGCAGATGCAGTATAATGTGGGGAAATGTGAGGTTATTCACTTTGGTAGGAAGAATAGAAACACAGAATATTTTTTTTAAATGGTGAGAAATTATGAAATGTTGTTGTTCAGAGGGATTTGGGTTTCCTCGAACACAAATCACAGAGAGTTAGCATGCAGGTACAACAAGCAATTAGGAAGACAAATGGCATGTTGGCCTTTATTGCAAGGGGGTTGGAGTACAAAAGTAAGGAAGTCGTACTATAATTGTACAGGGCTTTGGTGAGACCACACCTGGAGTTCTATGTACAGTTTTGGTCTCTGTACCTAAGGAAGGATATACATGCATTAGAGAGGTTGCAACGAAGGTTGACTAGATTGATGCCTGGGATGAGAGGGTTGTCCTATGATGAGAGATTGAGTAGATTGGGCCTATACTCTCTGGAGTTTAGAAGAATGAGAGATGATCTCATTGAAACATCTAAGATTCTGAAAGGGCTTGACAGGGTAGATGCTGAGAGGCTGCTTCCCCTGGCTGGAGAGTCTAGAACTAGGGAGCATAGTCTCAGGATAAGGGTAGGCCATTTAGGACTGAGATGAGAGGGTTGTGAATCTTTGAAATTTTGTACCCCAGAAGGCCATGGATGCTCAATCGTTGAGTATATTCATATCTGAGATCAATAGATTTTTGGATATTAAGGGAATCAAGGGATATGCGGAGCGGGTGGGAAAGTGGAGTTGAGTTCAAAGATCAGCCATGATCTTATTGAATGGTGGAGCAGGATCAAGGGGCCGTATGGCCTACTCCTGCTCCTATCCCGTGTAGTCCCACACTCCAGCTTTTTCCCATATCATTGCAAATTAGTCCTCTTCAAGTATGTGAAAATAGAATGAGAGTAAACTATTAGAAATATGAAAACAGATTGTAAGTGCTTCTACAAATAAGTAAAAAGGAAGAGAGAAGCAAAAGTAAACATTGGTCCCTTAGAGGCTGAGACAAGAGAAATGATATTGTGGAACAAGAAAATGGCAGAGATTTTAAACAAATATTGTATATCTGTCTTCATAGTAGAAGACACAAAAAGCTTACCCAAAATAGTGGGGAACCTTGGGCTAATAAGAGTGAGGAACTTAAAGTAATTAATATCAGTAGAGAAAAAGTACTTGAGAACCTAATGGGACTAAAATCCGACGAATCCCAATGACCTGACGGCCTACATCTGAGGGTTCTAAAAGAGGTGGCTGCAGAGATAGTGGATTGCATTGGTTGTGAACTTCCAAAATTCCCCAGATTCTAGAACAGCCCCAGCAGATTGGAAGGTAGCAAATGTAACACCACTATTCAAGAAAGGAGGGAGAGAGAAAACAGGAAACTACAGGACAGTTAGCCTAACATCAGTCGTCGGGAAAATGCTGGAATCCACTGTTCAGGAAGTGGTAACAGGACACTGAGAAAATAATAACATGATTAGGCAGAGTCAACATGGTTTTATAAGGTAAATCGTGTTTAACAAATTTATTAGAGTTTTTTGAGGATGTAACTAGCAGGGTAGATAAAGGGGAACCAGTGGATGTAGAATATTTGGATTTCCAAAGGCATTCGTTAAGGTGCCACATAAAAGGTTGCTACGCAAGATATGGGCTCATGTGGTTGTGGGTAGCATATTAGCATGGATATAGGATTGGTTAACAGGCAGAAATCAGGGAGTGGGGATAAATGGTTCATTTTCCGTTTGGCAGGCTGTAACTAGTGGGGTGCTACAAGGATCAGTGCTTGGGCCTCAGCTATTTACAATCTATATCAATGACTTTGATGAAGGGACCGAGTGCAATGTATCCAAGTTTGCTGACGATACAAAGCTAGGTGGGAAAGTAAGCTGTGAGGAGGACACAAAGAGCCTGCAAAGGGATATAGACAGGATAAGTGAGTGGGCAATAAGGTCGCAGATGCAGTATAATGTGGGGAAATGTGAGGTTATTCGCTTTGGTCGGAACTAACAAAAACAGAATATTTTTTACACAGTGAGAAACTATTAAATGTTGTAGTTCAGAGGGATTTAGGTGTCCTCGTACAGGAAACACATAAAGATAGCATGAAGGTACAGCAAGCAATTAGGAAGGCAAATGGCATGTTGACCTTTATTGCAATGGGGCTGGAGTACAAGAGTAAGGCAGTCTTGCTACAATTGTACAGGGCTTTTTTAGACCACACCAGGAGCATTTGTCTCCTTATCTGACGTAAGGACATATATGCCTTAGAGGCGGTGCAACAAAGGTTCTCTAGATTGATCCCTAGGATGAGAGGCTGGTCCTATGAGGAGAGATTGAGTAGATTGGGCCTATACTCTCTGGAAATTAGAAGAATGAGAGGTGATCTCATTGAAACATAAGATTCTGAGGGGGGATTGAGCGGTTTCCCGCCCGCCCCCCCCCCCCCCACCCGTCTGGAGAGTCGAGAAGTTAGTGCTGCTGGGGAGGGTTTAAATTAATTTGGCAGGGGGATGGGCACCAGGATGTAGCATTAGAAAGGAGAAACGAAGGATTGGGAGAGACAGATAGCATTATAGTAAGGTAATAGATTGGATCAGACTAAGAGAGAATACAAGAGGGTCTAAGATAGGTTTACAGTGCATGTGTGTAAACGCACGAAGCGTGGTAAATAAGGTTGGTGAGCTGCAGGCACAGATAGCCACATGGAAATGTGATGTCGTGGCGATAACGGAGACCTGGCTCAAACAAGGGCAGGATTGGGTGCTAAATATTCGTGGATATAAGGGGCACTTGGAGAGCTTTAAGCTAATTAAGGAGAGCCAACACGGATGTGTAAAAGGCAGATCGTGTTTGACTAATCTCACTGAATTTTTAGATGCAGTTACAGGGAGGATTGATGAAGAGAATGCAATGGATGTTGTCTACATGGATTTTAGGAAGGCGTTTGACAATGTACCACATAGAAGGCTGGTTAGCAAAATTGAGGCTCATGCAATAGGTGGGTCAGTGGCAGCTTGGATAAGCAATTGGCTTAAGGACAGAAAACAGCGAGTTGTGGTAAATGGCTGTTTTTCAGACTGGAGGATGGTAGACAGTGCTGTTCTCCAAGGGTCAGTGCTGAGGCCACTGCTTTTTTTTATATATATAAATGACCTGGATATTGGAATACAAAGTAGAATTTCTAAATTTGCCGATGACACCAAACTCGGGGGTGTGGCAATGTGAGGATGATACCAATCGACTGCAACAGGACATAGAAAGGCAAGCAGAATGGGCAGACAAGTGGCAGATGGAATTTAATACAGAGAAGTGTGAGGTGATGCCTTTTGGCAGAAGGAACAGGGAGAGGCAATACACACTTAATGGCACAGTTTTAAAGAGTGTGCAGGGACAGAGGGCTGCCTTTAAAGAGGAGATGGTTCGGGTACAGTCAAGGTACATTCACACGAGGGGAAAAGGTAGGACAACCAAAGCCATAGGGAGTAAGATGAAGCAGAAAAAGGGGGAGTATAACAGATGTCAGGTTGAGAATACAAGCAAGAACCAGGCTAAATATAGAACGTTCAAAGGGGAAGTGATAAAGAAATAAGAGGGACAAAGAGAGAATATGAGAATGGACTGGCAGCTAACATAAAAGGCAATCCTAAAGTCTTCTATAGCGTATAAGTAATAAACCTCATGTCTGGGTCTGTTGCAGACTAATCAATAGAGATCGATTTCTGTGACTAAGCAACAGCTCCATTATCATTCTATCGGGGGACTACCAGGATGGTAGAAAGCGAACTAGACTGGAGTGAATAACCCATAGTGAAGAATATATTCTCATTTAATTTGGTAAGTTTCCTATTTGTATGATTTTGATGATTATTGTTTGTGCCCCTTTACGTTCGTTAGATTAATTTTATTGTGTTTAATGACACTGGGGGTGACGTCCCAATCGGCCACTGAAAAGAGTAGAAAGTGACCTGGATGGTCGTTTGTCTTTATCCTCCAACAATTCCTCGGTTCCTCTGTTTATGGACACAGGAGTGCGGCTGTGGGGCGGTGCCCAGTGAGCGGAGAACAATGCGTGGGGACAGCGCGTGCTCCCATTTCAGAGCGTTTCCGACCCTCAAGATCCCAACCATTCCCAGGAGGGATATTGGGTCCCTTCATTAAAGAGTTAAACTTGATATCCAATCACAGATCAGAGGTCGGACTCCACATGAATGTAGAGATACTCCAGGGCCCTCGGGCTGGTGGGAATGTACCAGGCCTGAGTCAGCACCGATAAGAGAACTGGAAAGTAACTGAGAACGGGTTACAACACTGAATTGTGCGCTGATGCAGTGTTCCTCATAAATTCTTAAATTCACATTGGGTAAGGATCTTAGAGTGAGTGACTGTGTATCTGGGAGGTGAGGCCGTGTCTGACACGGACAAAAAGAGCACAGCATGGAATATAAGGTACAATTCATGATATACTTTACTATTTCCATCATTTAAATAATTTAACAATGAGAATCAGTGGATATTTCACCCCATTCTTTAACTCCTCTCTGAATTTACTCTGGGTCCCTGCATAAATAAATGGGTTGATGCAGGAACTCAAAAACTGAAGCATAATTCCGATTTCCTCCAGAATAAAAGTTGATTCATTGAAATTGGAACCTGAGTTATTATAAGTAACGTTCGCAATCTGGACAGCGAGGAAAGTTCTCAGTATTAACACATGTAACAGGATGAAATTACCCGAGATACAGAAGAGTAAAACGATAGACTTTCTCCGGCTCTCCATCTCTGGGTCGCTCTGATTCTCCCCATTGCTGTGGGCCCGGAGTCTCCTGCGGGCTCTATTGGCCGCGAGAATGTGTCTGACCGTCAGAGCATTGAGCAGCAAAATCAGAATGAATGGGAGACACGGGGTTAAAATGTGGTGAATCCAGTCAAATACGATCCATGCAGATGAGGTATAATATATTAATTTTATGCTGCAGAACCAGGGAATGTTGTTAATTGTGTACAAAGGTTCATATATAAAATACAAGAAGGTATTTTTGAAGCAGCTCACGGCACAGACCGTTCCTATAACCACCGCCACCGTTTTCTCGGTGCAATATTTTGTTTTCAGCTTCTGGCAACAAATGGCCACAAATCGATCAAAGGTGAACGCGACTGTTAACCAGACAGCACTGTCTATGACTGCATAGACTAGAGCAACACGGAGACTACAGACCGGAGTGAGGGACAGTAAACTGAACGGGAAATAAATAACAGCAATTCGGTTTAATATCACGGCTGTGATAAAGACCAGGAGATCCGTCACCGCCATGGACACCAGGTAGTAAGTGACACATCCGGAGAGACCACACCTTCCTCGGGACAGGATCACAATCACTGACAAGTTAGCTGTAACACAGAGAGAGAGAAAAATTGAGATAGAGGGAAAGAGAGTGAATGAGTGTGAGAGAGAGAGGGAGAGAGAGTTAATGTGTGTGAGAGAGAGGTAGAGAGAGTGAGAGCGGGAGAGGGTATGACAGTGAAAGAGCGTGAATGTGTGTGAGAGAGAGGAGGAGAGAGTTAATTTGTGCGAGAGAGAGGGAGAGAGAGTGAATGTGTGTGAGAAAGAGGGAGATAGAGTGAATGTGTGTGAGAAAGAGGGAGAGAGAATAAATATGTGTGAGAGCGAGAACAGGAAAATTACTGGTCCGATTCCCAGCAAAATCATCCGTTTGACAGGGTTCAGTGTGAAATTTACAGCTTTGACAAGTGATCTTGATTTGGAAACAGATCGCTTACGCTTCTGTGTTTAAAATAATCCTCCAGTTTAAAATAAGACAGGCCAATGACATCGGAATGTAAAATAATATAATGAATCCTAATGGAAAACAAGAGAGCATCGGAACCACCTCGAAACCAACGCGGGAACATCAAATAGACAAAAAATAACATACCATGACGCAGTAGAGAAGATATTTTCGAGCGTAAATATGAAACCGACAATGAAAGTGAAAAATAACAAGCAAATAGGAAAAATGCATTTTAAACGGATTATGTCCTGCGGAGGACCCAAAACGCCCTCATCTGACGAATTACTGTAAAATTATTCACTTGTGGAAGTCAACTTGTGCCAAACGATTCACAAACAGCGAAGGGCGGATGGACAATTGGCGCTTCTGACTTTGCGGAGGGGATGTTGCGAGAACACCGTGAAAACTCCGAGCTCTTCTTCTGATAATCACCTAGGATCTTCGGTGTCCATCGGAACCACCGGAACTGGCAGAGGACGAGGTCTCTGTCGGTGAAAGGCACCTCCTACAATGCTGCACTTGCTCAGTACTGCACAGTGCTGTCTGGACAAATGATCGGGAACGGTAGCACAGTGGTAATGTTACTGGACTAGTAATCCCGAGGCCTGAACGAATGATCGAAAGATTGTTCAAATCCCAGTACGCGAAGTTGGGGAATTTAAATTCAGGTAATCAAATAAATATGGAATAGAAAGTTAGTATCAGTAAAGGTGACTATGAATCTACCGGTTTGCTGTAATTTCCTTTAGGGAAGGAAATCGGCCATTATTACCTGGTCTGGTCTATATGTGACTCCAGACCCACAGCAATGTGGTTGACTCTTAACTGCCCTCTGAAATGGCCTAGCAAGGCACTCAGGTGTAAAAAAATCTGCTGCAAAAAATAATAAGAATAAAAACGAATCTGGCACCGGCTGCGGACACGACAATGGCAAATCCAGCCCAGTCCACCCTGCACATCTGGAGACTTGTGCCAAAATTGGGAGAGCTGTCCCGCAGACTAGTCAAACAACAGCCTGACATAGTCATACTCACAGAATCATAACTTTCAGCCAATGTCCCAAACTCCTCATCACCATTCCCTGGGTATGTCCTGTCCCACCAGCAGGACAGACTCATCAGGGGTGGCGGCACAGTGGTAAGCAGTCGCTAAGGATTGGTCCTGGGAGTCCTCAACAATGACTCCGGACCCCATGGATTCAGGTCAAGCATGTGTAAGGAAACCTCCTGCTGATTACCACCTACCGCCCTTCCTCAGCTGATGAATCAGTACTCCTCCATGTTGGACACCACTTGGAAGAAGCACTGAGAGTAGCAAGGGCACGGAAGTACTCTGGGTGTGGGGGACTTCAAAGTCCATCACCAAGACTGGCTCGGTAGCACCACTGCTGGCCGAGTCCTGATAGGATATGGCTGCCAGTCTGGGCCAGCAACAGGTGGTGGGAGAAACAACACGAGGGAAAAAGCTACTTGAGCTCGTCCTCACCAATTTACCTGTCGCAGATGCATCTGTCCATGACAGCATTGGTAGCAGAGACCACCGCACAGTCATTGCAGAGACGAAGTTCCGTCTTCACACTGAGGACACCCTCCATCGTGTTTTGTGGCACTACCATAGTGCTAAATGGGATAGATTCAGAACAGATCTTAGCAGATCAAAACTGGCCATCAGCAGCAGCAGAATTGTATTCCACCACAATCTGTAACCACATGGCCGGGCATGTCCCTCAATCTACCATTATCATAAAGCCAGGGGACCAACACTCGTTCAACAACGAGTGTAGGAGAGCAGCACCAGGAGTACCAGCGATGCCAACCTGGGGAAGCTGCAACACAGGACTACATGCATGCTAAAAAGCGGAAGCAGCATGCTATAGACAGAGCTTCCATAATCAACGAATCAGATCAAAGCTCTGCAGTCCTGCCACATCCAGTCTTGAATGGTGGTGGACCATTAAACAACTAATGGGAGGAGGCGGCTCCATGAATATCCCCATCCTCAATGATGGTGGAGCCCAGCACGTGAGTGCAAAAGTCAGGGCTGAAGCGTTTGCAAACATCATCAGCCAGAAACGCAGAGTGGATGATCCATATCGGCTTCCTCCTAAGGTCCCCACCATCACAGAAGCAAATTTTCAGCCAATTCGAATGACTCCACGTAATATCAAAAAACGGCTGAGCGCACTGGATACAGCAAACGCTGTGGGCCCCGACAACATCCCAGCTGTCGTGATAAAGACTTGTGCTAGCCGCGCCTCTAGCCAAGCTGTTCCAGTACAGCTACAACACTGGCATCTATCCAACAATGTGAAACATTGCCCAGGTATGTCCTGTCCACAAAAAGCAGGACAAATCCAATCCAGCCAATTACCACCCCATCAGTCTACTCTCAATCATCAGCAAAGTGATGGAAGGAGTCGTAGGCAGTGCTATCAAACAGCACTTACTCACCAATAACCTGCTCACTGAAGCCCAGTTTGGGTTCCGCCAGGAACACTCGGCTCCAGACTTACTAACAGCCGTGGTCCAAACATGGACAAAGGAGCTGAATTCCAGAGGTGAGGTGAGAGTGACTGCCCTTGAAATCAAGGTAGAATTTACCGAGTGTGGCATCAAGGAGCCCTGGTAAAACTGAAGTCAATGGGAATCGGGGTGAAAGCTCTACACTGTCTGGAGTCATATTTAGCACAAACGAAGATGGTTGTGGTGATTAGAGGTCAATCATCAGAGTCCAGCACATCGCTGCAGGAGTTCCTCATGGCAGTTCCCTGGCCTCAACCATCTTCAGCTGCTTCATCAATGTAAGTTCAGAAATGGGGATGTTCGCTGATGACTGCACAGTGTTCAGTGCCATTTACAACTCCTCAGCTAATGAAGCAGTCCATGCCCGCACGCAGCAGGATCTGGACGACATTCATGTTTGGGCTGATAAGTGGCAGGAAAAATTCGCGCCACACAAGTACCAGGGAATGACAATCTCCAACAAGCGAGCGTCTAACCACCGTTCCTTGACAGTCAATGGCATTACCTTCGCCGAATACGCCACCATCAATATCCTGGGGGTCACCATTGACCAGAAACTTAACTAGACCAGCCACATAAATATTGTGGCAACAAGAGCAGGTCAGAGGCTGGGTATTCTGCGGCAAGTGACTCCCCAAAGCCTTTCCACCATCTACAAGGCACAAGTCAGGAGTGTGATCAAATACTCTCCACATGCCAGGATGAGTGCAGCTCCAACAACACTAAAGAAGCTCGACACCACCCAGGACAAAGCAGCCCGCTTGATTAGCACCCCATCCACCACCTTGAACATTCACTCCCTCCACCACCGGCGTACCGTGGCTGCAGTGTCTACCATCTACAAGATGCAATGCAGCAACTCGCCAATGCTTCTAAACCCGCGACTTCTATCACCTAGAAGGACAAGTGCCGCAGACGCATGGGAACACCACCACATCCAAGTTCCCCTCCAAGTCACACACCATCCTGACTTGGAAGTATTTCACCGTTCCTTCATCGTCGCTGGGTCAAAATGCAGGAACTCCCTCCCTAACTGTGGGAATACCTTCACCACACGACTGCAGTGGTTCAAGAAGGCGGCTCACCACCACCTTCTCGAGGGCAATTAGGGACGGGCAATAAATGCTGGCATAACAGCAAAGCCCACATCCCATGAACGAATAAAAAAATGTTTAGAGTGGATGTTGAACATAAAACTTTGTGACTCAGTTACGAGACATGCCACCAGTTATGCAGCCTCACACAATTAGAAACATAGAAGATAGGAGCAGGACTAGGCCATTCGGCCCCTCGAGCCTGCTCCGCCATTCAATGTGATCATGGCTGAAGACAGGAACAATCCGGGACATTGCTAGGTGTTAGGAGCAGAAGCAACTCCCGGGCTCAGCAGCGGTCACTGTAGAACTGTCAGAACATAAGAACATAAAAACATAATAACAAGGTGTAAGGGTAGGCCATTTAGCCCTTCCAGCCTGCGCCGCCATTCAGATAAATTTCACAAAGGAGAGGGGCGAAGCAGACATTGCTATCGGGGTGGGGGGGGGGGAGGAGTGTGAAATATTAGATGCAATAAACATAGTGATAGAGGAAGTAGTAAGGGGTTTAGCAGCTTTAAAAGTGGATAAATTCCCAGGCCCAGATGAAATGTATCCCAGGCTGTTAAGCGAGCAAAAGAGGAAATAGCTGAGGCCCTGACCTTCATTTTTCAATCCTCTCTGGCTTCAGGTGAGGTGCCGGAGAACTGGAGGACTGCTAATGTGATACCCTTGTTTAAAAAGGGAGAAAAGGATAGATCGAGTAATTACAGGCCAGTCAGCCTAGCCTCGGTGGTGGGAAACTTATTGGAAAGAATTCTGAAGGACAGGATAAATCTTCATTTAGAAAGACACGGAATAATCAAGGATAGTAGGCACGGATTTGTTAAGGGAAGGTCGTGTCTGAAAAATTGGTTGCATTTTTTGAGGAGGTAACAAGGAGGGTGGATGAGGGTGATGCGTTTGATGTAGTGTATATGGACTTTAGCAAGGCTTTTGATAAGGTTCCACATGGCAGACTGGTCACGAATTAAAAGCCCATGGGTTCCAGGGCAAAGTGTCAAGTGTCAAAACTGGCTCGGAGACAGGAAGCAGACGGTAATGGTTGATGGGTGTTTTTGTGACTGGAAGGCTGTTTCCAGTGGGGTTCTGCAAGGCTCAGTACTAGGTCCCTTGCTGTTTGTGGTATATATCAACGATCTTGACTTGAATATAGGGGTATGATTAAGAAGTTTGCAGATGATACTAAAATCGGCAGTGTGGTTGATACTGATGAAGGACGCTGTAGACTGCAGGAAGATATCAATAAATTGGTCAGGTGGGCAGAACAGTGGCAAATGGAATTCAATCCGGAGAAGTGTGAGGTAATGCATTTGGGGAGGGCTAACAAGGAAAGGAAATACACATTAAATGGTAGGACACTGATTAGTGTAGAGTAAAAAAGGGACCTTGGAGTGCATGTCCACAGATCCGTGAAGGTAGCAGGCCAAGTAGATAAGATGGTTAAGAACGCATACGGAATGCTTGCCTTTATTAGCCGTGGCATAGAATACAAGAGCGGGGGGTTATGCTTCAACTGTATAAAACGCTAGTTAGGACTCAGCTAGAGTACTGCGTGCAGTTCTGGTCACCACATTACAGGAAAGATGTGATTGCACTGGAGAGGGTTCAGAGGAAATTTACAAGGATGTTGCTGGGAGTAGAGAATCTTAGCTATGAGGAAAGACTGGAGAGGCTGGGTCTGTTTTCCTTGGAGCAGAGGAGGCTGAGGGGAAACCTTATTGAGGTGTATAAAATTATTAGGGGCGTAGATAAAGTGTATAGAAAGGATCTATTTCTCTTAGCAGTGGGGTCAAAAACAAGGGGGCACAGATTTAAAGTAATTGGGGGAAAGTTTAGAGGGGATTTGAGGGGAAATTTATTCACCCAGAGGGTTGTGGGGGTCTGGAACTCACTGACTGAATGGGTGGTAGAGGCAGGAATCGTAACCACTTTTAAAAAGTACTTGGAAATGCACTTGGGATGCTCTAACCTGCAGGGCTACGGACATTAATGCAATTATATAGGGCCCTGGTAAGACCACACCTGGAGTACTGGAATTAGTCTGGATAGCTCTTTGTTGGCCGGCGCAGAAACGATGGGCAGAAATGGCCTCCTTCCATGCTGTAACTTTCTAAGACTCTATGATTCTATGAAATCATGGCTGATCTTCTACTTCATCTCCACTTTCCTGCACTATCCCCATATCCCTTAATATTCAAAAATCTATCGATCTCTGTCTTGAATATACTCAAGGACTGAGCCTCCACAGCCCTGTGGAGTAGAGAATTCCAAAGATTCACCACCCCCTGAGTGAAGAAATTTCTCCTCATCTCAGTCCTAAATGGCCGATCCCTTATTCTGAGACTGTGACCCCTGGTTCTAGACTCCCCAGCCAGGGGAATCATCCTCCCTGCATCGACCCTGTCAAGCCCTGTAAGATTTTGTATGTTTCAATGAGATCACCTCTCATTCTTCTAAACTCTAGAGAATATCGACCTAATCTAATAAATCTCTGATCATAGGACAATCCCCCTATCCTAGGAATCAGTCTGGTGAACCTTCGTTGCACTCCCTCTATGTCAAGTATATCCTTCCTCAGGTAAGGAGACCAAAACTGTACACAATACTCCAGGTGTGGTCTTACCAGGGCCCTATATAATTGCATTAAGACGTCTTTACACTTTTACTCAAATCCTCTTGTAATAAAGGCCAACATACCATTTGCTTTCCTAATTGCTTGCTCTACCTGCATGTTAACTTTCAGTGATTCGTGTACAAAGACACCCAGGTCCGTCTGAACACCATCATTTGGCAATGTCTCACCATTTAAAAACTACTTGGCTTTTCTATTTTTCCTACCAAAGTGGATGACTTCACATTTCTCCACAATATATTGCATTTGGCATGTTCTTGCTCAATCACTTAGCCTGTCTATATCCCCTTGATGCCTCCTTGCATCCTCCTCACAATTTATATTCTTCCCAGCTTTGCATCAACTGCAAACTTGGATCTATTACATTTAGTCCCTTCATCCAAATCATTGATGTAGATTGTGAAAAACTGAGACCGAAGCACTGATCCTTGCGGTACAACACTAGTTACAGCCTGCCAACCCGAAAATGACCCATTTATTCCTACTCTCTTTTTTCTTCCGTTAACTATTCCTCAATCCATGCTAGTATATTACCCCAATCCCATGAGCCCTAATTTTGTTTAATAACCTCTTGTGTGGCATCTTATCGAATGCCTTCTGAAAATCCAAATACACCACATCCACTGGTTTCCCCCTATCTATTCTGTTAGATTCAACCTCAAAAAACAAATTTGTCAAAAACGATTTTCCTTTCCTAAACACGTTTTGACTCTGCCAGATCCTATAATTATTTTCTAAGTGCCCTGTTACCACGTCCTTAATAATAGATTCTAGAACTTCCCCTACTACTGATGTCAGGCTAACTGGTCTGTAGTTCCCCGTTTTCTCTCTCCCTCCTTTCTTAAATAGTGGTGTTACATTTGCCACCTTCCAATCCACAGGAACCGTTCGAGAATCTATGGAATTTTGGAAAATGACAACCAATGCATCCACTATATCTGTAGCTACCTCTTTCAAAACCGTAGGACGTATGCCATCAGGTCGAAGGTATTTATTGGCTTTCAGTCCCATTAACTTCTCCAGTGCTATTTTATTACTAAACTAATTTGTTTCAGTTCCTCATTCTCACTAGAGCCTTGGTCTCCACTATTTCTATGAAGTTTTTTTGTGTCTTCTTCCGTGAAGACAGATACAAAGTATTTGTTTAATTTCTCTGACATTTCCTTATTCCCCATTATAATTTCTCCTGTCTCAGCATGTAAGGGACTCACATTTATTTTCGCTAATCTTTTCCTATTTACATGCACATAGAAGCTTTGACAGTCTGTTTTTATGTCTCTCGCTAGTTTACTCTCACATTCTATTTTCCCTTTCTTTATCAATTTTTTGCTCCTCCTTTGCTGAATTCTAAAATCCTCCCAATCCTCAGGCTTACTATTCCTTTTGGCAACATTATAAGCCTCTTCCTTTGATCTCATACTATCATTAACTTCTCCTGTTCGCCACGGTTGGACCACTTTCCTTTGGGGTTTTTGTGCCTTAAAGGGATGTATATTTGTTGGAAATTATGTATTTTTTTTGTAAATGCTAGCCTTTGCTCGTCCACTGTCATACCTTTTAATGCAGTTTCTCAATCTAACTTAGCCAACTCGCCTCTCATACCTACGTAGTTTGCTTTGTTTAGATTTAAGACCCTAGTTTTGGATTTAACTAAATAACTTTCAAACTCAATATAAAATTCGATCACATTATGGTCACTCTTCCTTAAATGCCCCTTTACTAAAAGGTTATTAATTAACCCTTTCTCATTGCACAACACCACATCTAAAATAACCTGTTCTCTAGTTGGTTTCTCAACATACTGATCTAGAAAACTATCTTGCATACATTTTATGAATTCGTCCTCCACACTATTACTGCAAATTTGGGTTGCCCAATCTATATGTAGATTAAAGTCCCCCATTATCACTGTCTTACCCTTGGTACATGCACCACTAATTTCCGTATTTACACTCTGCACTGCAACTGTTGTTTGGGGCCTATAAGCAACTCCCATCACTCTTTCCTGCTCCTTGCTGTTTCTTAACTCCATCCAAACGGATAATACTTCTTGATTTTCGGAGCAAAGATGCTTTCTCTCTATTGTCTTTATCCCATCCTTTATTATCAGGGCTACCCCTCCTCCTTTTAATTTTTGCCTATCTCTTCTAAAAGTTAAGTTCCTAACATCGGCCACTTTGCAACCACGTCTCTGTAATGGCTATTAGATCAAACCTGTTAATTTCTATCTGCACTATTAATTCATTTATTTTGTTGCGAATGCTTCGTGCATTCAGATGTAGTGCCTTTAGCTTCGACTTATTTCTATTGTTCCCTGATGTCACTTTAGTCACTGATGCCCTATGACCTTTGTTACTCTCTCTGTCCATTCCTCACACACTCTGCTTATTTTTACACAAAACTCTACTCTGTTCTAGAAACTTGATATTTCTCTCGCTGCTTTCAAATTTACTCTTTCCTGACACCTCCCGCCACCCCCTTCATTAGTCTAAAGCCCTGTCGGTTCACCAGGACACTGGTCCCAGCCAGGTTTAAGGGGAGCCCGTCCCAATGGAACAGGTCCCTCTTTCCCCAGTACTGGCGCCAGTGCCCCATGAACCGAAACCCCTACCTCCCACACCATTCTTTGAGCCACGCATTTAAGCCTCTAATCTGTTTGCCCCTATGCCAATTTGCACGTGGCTCAGATAACAATCCAGAGATTATTACCTTTGAGATTCTGCTCTGTAATTTGGATCCCAGCTCCTCAAACTCTCTCAGCAGATACTCATTTCTAGTTCTACCTATGTCATTTTTTCCTACGTGGACCACGACAACTGGATCTTCCCTCTCCCACTCCAAGTTATTCTCCAGCCGCGAGGAGATGTCATTAAACCAACACAACCTTCGGAACACTCGGTCGAGGCTGCAGAGAACAGTATCTATCCCCTTGATTATACTGTCGCCTACTACAACTACATTCCACTTTACACCCCCACCTTGAATGGCCCCCTGCACCATGGTGCCATTGTCAGCTTATTTATCCTTCCTTCAGGCTTTTCCCTGATCCACACAGGCAGCATGGACCTCGTTCCTGTTGGCCAAGGGCAAAGGCTGAGGCTTCTCCAGCACTGCACCTGGGGTCCCCTTACCTGCCTGAGTTGCAGTCACACCCTCCTGTCCCTGACCACTAACCAGACCTGTACCACTACCTAACCTAAGGTGTGTGACTGCCTCCTGGATCAAAGTGAGCAGGTAACTCTCCCCATTCCTGACGCCCCACAATGCCTGCACCTGAGACTCCAGCTCAAAATCTCTGAGCTGAAGTTTCTCAAGATGCAGGCACTTAATGCAAATGTGCTTGTCCGGGATCACAATGCTCTCCACAAACTCACACATGCTGCAGTTGCAGCACACTACCTGCACTGCCATCCCTATATGACCTTGTTTCATTTAATTAAATGTAATTACATTTGTATTTAGGTAACTTAGTTTACAATGTAGTGTGGGATCGCAAAATAGGCCTGTGAAACAAAACCTGAATCCACTAGTCTTTAAATATATATTAACCAAGGCTGCAGGGCGGTGATATTAGAAATCATGTTTAAAGGATGGTTAGTTCACTTTTTGAGATATATTAAAGACGTACATATAGCCTTTAGATAGTTGCAAAGCATGATGGACTATTTTGTCCATTATATTACTCCTTTTAAATAGTACTGTAAGAATCGCTGCTTACAACAAGAAGCCAGACTATTGGTGCCACAGCACTGATTTCCAGGCATTTCAGAATGTCGTTATCAATGCTACAGAAGCAGTGTTTATATGTAGTTGGACTTCTGAAGAGATAAGGGAAACTGAAATGTACAGGGAGTCGGCCATTTCTTTCTTGGTCTCAAACACCTTATCTCCCTTTGGAGCTGACATTGTTTATCATAATAAGCTTTTCTCGAGAATTAACGAAGTATTGGTCAGGTACAATAGCATGGAAAAGGAAAGGAAAGATAAGCATATTACGACCTTGTTTAAGGTCGTACCACATGAGGGAACAGAGGCAGCGAGCGGCGGTACTTAAGGTGAGCACCGAGGCGGCAGCGAGGCCTAAAGCGGCGAGGCGGCAGAGGCGGCGGGCCTGCAAGGGAACAGAGGCGGCGAGCGGCGGAACTTAAGGTGAGCCCCGAGGTGGCTTACAAATCCAGGTTCCGGGAGAGGGAAGCAAAAAATATTCGTAGAGTGACGTCACCAAAAAGCAGGTAAGTGATTGGTTGGTGAGTGTTTTCTTTCTCAATTTTTCTAAACTTAAATTTTGTGGCTTCTATGGTCTCTTGTGTAGCGGGGACTACTGTTAAGTAAGGGCCCTTGAGTATATCACTTAATTCCAGTGCAATTGGTGGGATCCATTTAATTTTAATTTTATTTTAATTAATTAATTAATTAAAGGGTAAGTCATGGCAGGACAGCTCGGTGCTGTGACATGCCCTTCCTGCGCTATGTGGGAAATCAGGGACACTTCCTGTGTCCCTGACAACCTTGTGTGCGGGAGGTGTATCCAGCTGCAGCTACTGACAGATCGCATTGCGGCGCTGGAGCTGCGGATGGATGCATACTGGAGCATTCGCGATGCTGAGAACATCGTGGATAGCACGTTTAGGGAGTTGGTCACACCGCAGGTAAAGGGTGTACAGGCAGGAAGGGAATGGGTGACCACCAGGCAGAGTAATAGGCGCAGGCAGGTAGTGCAGGGGTCCCCTCTCAAACAGATATACTGCTTTGGATATTGTTGAGGGAGATGGCTTATCAGGGGAAGACAGCAGCAGCCAACTTCCTAGCACCATAGGTGGTCCTGCTGCACAGGATGGGATGAAAAAGTGTGGGAGAGTAATCGTGATAGGGGATTCTATTGTAAGGGGAATAGATAGACATTTCTGCGACAGCAAACGAGACTCCAGGATGGTATATTGCCTCCCTGGTGCAAGGGTCAAGGATGTCTCAGAGCGGCTACAGAGCATTTTGGAAGGGGAGGGTGAACAGCCAGTTGTCGTGGTACATATAGGTACCAACGATATAGGTAAAAAACGGGATGAGGTCCTAAAAGCAGAATATAGGGAGTTAGGAGGTAAATTAATAAATAGGACCTCAAAGGTGGTAATCTCAGGATTGCTACCAGTGCCATGTGCTAGTCAGAGTAGAAATAGAAGGATATTTCAAATGAATACGTGGCTAGAGGAATGGTGCATGCGAGAGGGATTCAAATTCCTGCGGCATTGGAACCGGTTCTGGGGGAGGTGGGACCAGTACAAACCGGACGGTCTACACCTGGGCAGGGCCGGGACCGATGTCCTAGGGGGAGTGTTTGCTAGTGCTCTGGGGGAGGGTTTAAACTAAAATGGCAGGGGGTTGGGAACCTGAGCAGGGAGACAGAGGAAAGGGAAACAAGGATAAAAGCAAAAGATAGGAAGGAGAAAAACAAAAGTTGCAGTCAGAGAAAACAACGGTTTAAATCAAACATGGCCACTGTAAATATTAATTCTAATAGGTCTAAGAGTGTTAAAAAAACAAGCCTGAAGGCTTTGTGTCTTAATGCAAGGAGCATTCGGAACAAGGTGGATTAATAAGCTGCGCAAATAGAGGTAAACGAATATGATTTGATTGGGATTACCGAAACATGGCTCCAGAGTGGCCAAGGCTGGGAACTTAATATCCAGGGGTACTCAATATTCAGGAAAGATAGGCAAAAAGGAAAGGGAGGTGGGGTAGCATTGCTGGTAAAAGAGGGGATTAACACAATTGAAAGGAAGGATATTAGCTCTGATGATGTGGAATCTGTATGGGTTGAACTGAGAAATAACAAGGGGCAGAAAATATTAGTGGGAGTGATATATAGAACTCCATACAGTAATGCGGAGGTTGGGGATGGCATTAAAAGGGAAATTAGAGAAGCGTGCAATAAGGGCACAGCAGTCATCATTGGTGAATTTAATCTACATATAGATTGGGCTAACCAAATTAGTAACAATACTATGGAGGAGGAATTCCTGGAGTGTTTACGGGATGGTTCCTGGACCAATATGTCGAGGAAACAACCAGAGATCAGGCCATCTTAGACTGGGTATTATGCAGTGAGAAAGGATTAATTAGCAATCTTGTTGTGCGAGGCCCCTTGGGTCGGAGCGATCATAATATGATAGAATTCTTCATTAGGATGGAGAGTGAAGTAGTTGACTCAGAGACTAGGGTCCTGAATTTAAATAAAGGAAACTACGATGGTATGAGGTGCGAGTTGGGTAGGATTGATTGGGGAATGTCACTGAAAGACTTGACGGTGGATAGGCAATGGCAAACATTCAAAGACCGCATGGACGAACTACAGAATTGGTTCATCCCAGTTTGGCATAAGAATAAAACAAAAAGGGTGACTCAACCATGGCTAACAAGGGAAATTAGGGATAGCATAAGATCCAAGGAGAGGGCATTTAAATTGGCCAGAAAAAGCAGTAACCCTGTGGATTGGGAGCAGTTTAAGATTCAACAAAGGAGGACAAAGGGATTAATTAAGAAGGGGAAAATAGAATACGAGAGTAAGCTTGCAGGGAACATAAAAACTGACTGTAAAAGCTTTTATAGATATGTGAAGAGAAAAAGATAAGTGAAATCAAGCATAGGTCCCTTGCAGTCAGAATCAGGGGAACGTATAATGGGGAACAAAGAAATGTCAGACCAATTAAATACATATTTTGGTTCTGTCTTCACAAAGGAGGACACAAATAACCTCCCAGAGATGTTGGGGAACATAGGGTCTGATGAAAGGGAGGAACTGAAAGAAATCAGTATTTGTAGGGAAATGGTGTTCGGGAAATTGAAGGGATTGAAGGCTGATAAATCCCCAGTGCCTGATAATCTACATCCTAGGGTACTTAAGGAAGTGGCCCTAGAAATAGTAGATGCATTGCTGATCATCTTCCAACATTCGATGGAATCTGGAACAGTACCCATGGACTGGAGGGTAGCTAATGTTACCCCACTATTCAAAGAGGGTGGTAGAGAGAAAACGGGGAATTACAGATCGGTAAGCCTGACATCGGTAGTGGGGAAAATGCTAGAGTCCATTATAAAAGATGTAATAGCTGAGCACTTGAAAAACAGTGACAGGATCGGACAAAGTAAACATTGATTTACAAAAGGTTAATCATGCTTGACTAATCTATTGGAATTTTTTGAGGATGTAACTGGGAAAATAGATAAGGGAGAACCAGTGGATGTGGTGTATTTGGACTTCCAAAAGGCTTTTGATAAGGTCCCGCATAAGAGATTAGCATGTAAAGTTAAGGCACATGGGATTGGGGGCAAGGTATTGACTTGGATAGAGAACTGGTTGGCAGACAGAAAGCAAAGAGTTGCAATAAACGGGTCTTTTTACGAGTGGCAGGCAGTGACTAGTGGGGTACCGCAGGGATCGGTCCTTGGACCCCAGCTATTCACAATGGCCCAGAAATTGGACTTCGTTGGTTACCGCGGGGGTAAGGATCCCCCGCGATATCGCACACCGCGCCTGCCTTTATTGTTTTGGCCCACACGAACTTCAGTTCCTGGGCCTCTCCCTGGTGCCGGCGCGCAGTGTGTGCGTGTCCCAGAGGCGCAGTTATTGCGATGCGACCTCTGGGATCACGTTGGCCAGTTAGAGCTAATGGCAGCGCACCATCTTTCAATCATAGTTTTGACAGGAAGAGCTGTCAAAACTATGAATACAACAAGCCCCCAAAAGAACTGCAAAACCTCAATTAAATTTTAAAACAAAAGCCATCACATTAATAAAATAACTATAGTTAAATAAATTAACCACTTTAAACAAAAATTAAAATTTTTGAAAAAATTTAAATTCATTTTAAAAGTTATAAAAATAAACTTACCTTTCTTTAAAGTCTCTAAAGCAGATAAACCTGTTGAAATTTTTTTAAAATAATACTTAATTAACTACTTACCTTGTTAAAAGGGGGTCTTACGCCTGCTTTCTTCATGTGTAAAATCTTCAACACTTACCTGCGCGTTCAAACCTGAAAAAAAACTAAGTGTGCTGCGTGCGCGTAACCTGTACTGCGCACGCGGTTCACTTAGGAACCACCCCCTTCGCAATACCCGAAGTGCCGGTTTCCCGCGCATGCGCAGTGCATGCAGGAAACCGGCACTTCGGGACCTAATACGCTAGATAACACAGTGCGTAATCTCCCGTATTAGGTCTAATTTTCGGGCCAATATATATTAATGATCTAGACAAGGGAACTAGATGTAATATCTCCAAGTTTGCAGATGACACAAAACTGTGTGGGCGTGTGTGCTGTGAGGAGGATGCCGAGAAACTCCAGGATGATTTGCACAGGTTGGGTGTTTGGGCAGAAGCGTGGCTTATGCAATATAACGTGGATAAATGCGAGGTTTTCCACTTTGGTGTCAAAAACTGAAAGGCAGATTATTATCTGAATGGCAGTAGATTGGGAGAAGGGGAAGTGCAACGAGACCTGGGTGCCCTTGTGCACCCGTCGCTGAAAGTAAGAATGCAGGTGCAGCTGGCGGTTAAGAAGGCAAATTGTATGTTGGCCTTCATAGCGAGAGGGTTTGAGTACAGGAACAAGGATGTCTTGCTGCAGTTGCACAGGGCCTTGGTGAGACCACATCTTGAGTACTGTGTGCAGTTTTGGTTGCATTATCTGAGGAAGGATGATCTTGCCATGGAAGGAGTTCAGCGAAGATTCACAAGGCTGATAACTGGGATGGCAGGAATGACGTATGAAGAGAGATTGGGTCGATTGGGCTTATACTCGCTGGAGTTTAGAAGAATGAGAGGGGATCCAATTGAAACTTATAAAATTCTGACAGGACAGGACAAACTAAATGCAGGAAGGATGTTCCCGATGGTCGGGGAGTCCAGAACCAGGGGTCACAGTCTAAGGATAAGGGGTAAGCCATTTAGGACAGAAATGAGGAGGAATTTCTTCACCCAGAGAGTGGTGAACCTGTGGAATTCTCTGCCACAGAAGGCAGTAGAGGCCAATTCATTATATAGATTCAAGAAGGAGTTGGATATATTTCTTAAGGCTAAAGGGATCAAGGGATATGGGGAAAAAGCAGGGACTGGGTACTGAATTTGGATGATCAGCCATGATTGCATTGAATGGCGGAGCAGGCTAGAGGGGCCGAATGGCCTACTCCTTCTCCTATCTTCTATGATTCTACGATTCTAAGAGACAAGATGGAGTCTAGTAGACCTCGCTCCCAGAGATTAGATGAAGACCCCATGTATAACAATTATGTGTTATGTTTAATGTCACAGAACATTTCAGAGCGGCTCCCAGCATTGAGTGACTGATCCTTAACCAATAAGGGAGTAATGGTAGCGACGCTGTTTGTATGTGTACGCCCACTTTTGTAGCCGCTGGGTGTTGCCTATCGAAAGGTATATCAATCCTTGGATTTCGTTTTTCCTTTGAGAGTTAGGTGCGAGTCTGAGGAGACCAACCTCTCTCCCTTTGTGCACAAGGCCTTCTGGCTTTTACTTTGTCTTCAGTTCCGTCTCTGTCTGGTTTTGCTCCAAAAATTGGAATCTAACAGTAGTTTCTTGACAATCACTTGATCCATATTAAATTATGGGTACTGAAATTAAATATCTACATAAAACACAAAGCACTACAAGTAGTTTAGGCAAAAATCACCTTCCCCCTCTTCTCCAAATTCCCACTCTTTCCAAATTCCCAAATAAAACACTCTGTTCAACTCCACTCCGTTTAAGCCCACTCTGTGCAGACCGCTCTGTGCTCTGCAGAAATGTTTGCTTTTATACACTAGGAGACTCACCCAATTTACAAGTGATGACTCCGCTCCCCTGCTCCTGGTGAGTAGCGCATATTCAAGACAAACACTTACAAATGACTGACAGTTAACAGCCAATGACAACAGCTTCTGTTAACTACGGTTTTTTAAAGTTCTAGGTTAAAATCAAAATCATAAACTAAATTTCACTTTTTACAGCTTCTACTTACCAAATACTTACCAGAAATTCCCACTCTTTCCAAATTCCCAAATGAAACACTCTGTTCATGTCCTCTCGGTTTAATCCCGCTCTGTGCAGACCGCTCATTGCTCTGCAGAAATGTTTGCTTTGATACACTAGGAGCCTCACCCAATTTACCAGTGATGACTCAGTTTCCCTGCTCCTGGTGATTGGTGCCTACAGTAAAATACCAATAATACTATAGAAAGTATATGCACCCCATTATAATGGCGCTGAAACAGCTCTTATCAAATTCACAAATGATATACTATGTGTCTGTGACCATGGTAAACTATCCTTCCTCATCCTTCTCGAAATTTCTGCAGTCTTTGACTCGGTTGGCCACACCATCCTCCCCCAAGTCCTCTCCTCCGTCGTCCAGCTGGGTGGGACTACACGTGCAGACAGAGAATCACCTTTTCTTGCCGCTCCACACCGTTACCTCTGGAATCCCTGATGGATCTATCCTTGCACCCTCCTATTTCTCATCTACATGCTGCCCCTCGGCGGTATCATCCGAAAATAAAGCATCAGGTTCCACGTCCATGCGGTCGACACTCAGCTCTACCTCGCCATGACCTCTGTTGATCCCTCCACTCTCTCTGATTTCAACACTGCTTGTCCTACATCCAGTACTGAATGAGCAGAAACTTCCTCCAACTAAATATTGGGTAGACCAAAGCCATTGTCTTCGGTCATCACCACAAACTCGATTCGCTGGCCACCAACTCCATCCCTCTCGCTGGCAATAGTCTGAAGCTCAACCAAACAGTTCGCAACCTTGGCCTCCTATTTGACCAAAATTGAGCTTCCAATCACATATTCGCTCCATCACCAAGACCGTCTATTTCCACCTCCGTAACATTACCGTCTCCACCCCTGCCTCAGCTCATAACTTGCTGAAACACTCATCCATGCCTTTGTTACTTCTAGAGTTGACTATTCCAATGCTCTCCTGGCCGGCCTCCCACCTTCCACCCTCCATAAACTTGAGCTCATCCAATTCCCTGCTGCCCACAGCCTAACTCGCACCAAGTCCCGTCCACCTATCACCCCTGTGCTCGCTGACCTCCATTGGCTCCCGGTCCAGCCACACCTCGATTTTAAAATTCTCATCCTTATTTACAAATCTCTCCAGAGCTTCGCTCCTCCCTATCTCTGTAACCTCCCAACCCTACATCACTCCGAGAGCTTTCCCTCTATCTCCTCCTTTAAAACGCTCCTTAAAACGTACCTATTTCCCAAGCATTTGCTGTGCGAATATCTCCTTATGTGGCTCGGTGTGAAATTTTGTTTGATAACGTTCCTGTGAAGCATTTTACTGCGTTAAAGGCGCTATATAAATGCAGGTTGTTGTTGTTGATAATATGGCTCCCAGTACAGCACCAATAACACAATCGGAAATATATGTACAAAAGCAAAATACTGAGGATGGAGGAAATCTGAAATATAATCAGAAAATTGTGGAAATACTCAGCAGGTTAAGCAGCATCTGTGGAGAGAGAAGCAGAGTTAACATTTCAGGTGGATGGACTTTTGTCGGAACTGGATAAAGTTAGAGATGCAAGTGCAGAGACAGGGAAAGGGGCGAGGGGAGGAAAGAACTAAAGGGAAGGTCAGTGAATGGGTACAAGGCAGGTGTGGTTAAATGACAAAAGGGATGATGGTGCAAGACAAAAAGGGGTTATTAATGGGACAAGTGAAGAAACAAAAGATGGGTCTAGAGGAGGTGTAAATGGCAATGGCAGAATCTTTACCAACACCTGCTGTCCGAAAAATGGGAGCAGTTGTTATGATCTGAAATTGATTAACTCGATGTTGAGTCTGGAAAATGCCTATTCGAAAGATGAGGTGTTGTTACTTGTGTTTCCATTGACCATTATTAGCACCATGCAAGAGTCCGAGGACAGAGAGGTCAGAGCTGGAGAGGACCGAGAATTAAACTGACAAGCGACCGGAAGATCAGGGTCAGGCTTTCGGCTTGAACGGAGGTGTTCAGCAAAGCGGTCACCCGATCTGCATTTCGTCTCCCCAGTGTAGAGGAGACTGCATCGTGACCAGCGAATAACGTATACTAAATTGCAAGAAGTACAAGTACATATATCCACAACGTTATAACAGTGTGATAAAACCACTCAGTGAAATACCAGTAACAAAATAGGAAATATATGCTCACAGTTATAACAGTGATGATAATACCACTCACATTGAAACACCAATCACACAATAGGAAATAAATGTACACTGTTATAATAGTGTGATAATACCACTCAGAGTGAAATACCAATAACACAATAGGAAATATATGTACACTGTTATAATAGTGTGATAATACCACTCACAGTGATATACCAATAACACAATAGGAAATATATCTACACAGTTATAATAGTGTGATAATACCACTCACAGAGAAATACCAGCAACACAATAGGAAATATATGTACATAGTTATAATAGTGATGATAATACCACTCACAGAGAAATACCAATAACACAATAGGAAATACATGCACGATAGCAAAATACTGTGGGTGCTGGAAATCCGAAATAACAACAGAAAACGCTGGAAAAACTCAGCAGGCGAGGCAGCATCCGTGGAGAGAGAAACAGAGTTAACGTTTCAGGTCGAAGACCATTCGTCAGAACTGGAAAAAAGCAGGAAATGAAGTAGATTTTAAAGCAAGTTAAGGGCTGGGAAAAGGGGGAGGGGATGATAGAACAAAAGGGAAGGTCAGTGATAGGATAGAAAGCAGGAGAGATTAAGAGACATTGAGAGACTTTAAGGCAAGTGGAGGTGGAAATGGGACAGGTTGAGGAACAAAGGATGGCTCTAGATGAAGTTTGAATTGCGCTGTCAGAATGAAGGACAGCTGCCATGTGGGAGGGAATAAAAAAAGGCCATTCTAAACTGTGGATAAAAATATTTATATATATGTGATAGGGGCCGGTGTTATGATCTGAAATTGTTGAACTCTATGTTGAGTCCAGAGGGCTGTAAAGTGCCTATTCGAAAGATGAGGTGCTGTTCCTCGAGCTTCCGCTGCGCTTCCGTGGAACAATGCAAGAGGCCGAGGACGGTGAGGTCAGAGTGGGAGTGGAACAGAGAATTAAAATGACAGGTAACCG
Organism: Squalus acanthias; assembly: GCA_030390025.1. NCBI lineage: Eukaryota > Metazoa > Chordata > Chondrichthyes > Squaliformes > Squalidae > Squalus > Squalus acanthias. The sequence continues at coordinate 206,405,881 of CM059427.1, read as the reverse complement.
GGAGCTCGGGGTCCCCCTTACAGACTTAACGGAGGTGTTCCGCAAAGTGGTCACCCAATCTGCATTTAGTCTCCTCAATTTAGAGGAGACCACATCGTGAGCAGCGAATACAGTATACTAAATTGCAGGAAGTACAAGTAAATTGGTGTTTCACCTGGAAGGGTTATTTGGGGCCCTGGACAGTGGGAAGGGGGGTGGGTATAAGGGCATGTGTTGTATCTCCTGTGCTTGCACGGGAAGGTGCCGGGCAAAGGGGAAAGGGTGCTGGGGGTGGTAGAGGGGAGGACTAGGGTGTCACGGAGGGAGCGGTCCCTGCGGAATGCTGAAAGGGGAGGTGAGGGGAAGATGCGTTTGGTGGTGGGATCACGCTGGAGGTGGCGGAAATGGCGGAGGATGATCTGCTGAATGTGGAGGCTGGTGGGGTGAAAGGTGAGGACAAGGGGAACTCTATCGTGGTTCGGGGAGTGAGGGGCAGGGGTGAGGGCAGAAGTGCGGAAGATAGAACGGACACGGTCGAGGGCCGTGTCAACCAGAGTAGAGGGGAATCCTCGGTTGAGGAAAAAGGAAGACATGTCGGAAGCACTGGTATGGAAGGTGACATCGTGAGAGCAGATGCGGTGGAGATGGAGAAACTGGGAGAATTGAATAGAGTCCTTATAGGAGGCGGGGTGGGAGGACGTGTAGTCCAGGCAGCTGTGGGAGTCAGTGGGCTTGTAGTGAATGTTTGTCAATAACCTATCCCCAGAGATGGAGAAGGAGAAGTCGAGGAAGGGAAGGGAAGAGTCGGAGATGGACCATGTGAAGGTGAGGAAGGGTGGAAATTGGAAGCATAGTGAATTAAATTTTCTAGTTCAGGGCGACGGCAGGAGACGGCACCGATACAGTCATCAATGTACTGGAAAAAAAGGTGAGGGAGTGGACCCGAGTAGGACTGGAACAAAGAGTGTTCCACATATCCCACGAAAAGGCAGGCATAGCTAGGACGCATGGGGGTACCCATAGCAGCACCTTTAATTTAACGGATGTGAGTGGAGTCAAAGGAGAAGTTGTTCAATGTGAGAACAAGTTCAGCCAGGCGGAGGAGGGTGGTGGTGGATGGGGACTGGTTGGGCCTCTGTTCAAGGAAGAAGCGGAGCGCCCTCAGGCCATTCTGGTGGGGGATGGAGGTGTAGAGGGACTGTACGTCCATAGTGAAAAGGAGGCGGTTGGGGCCGGGAAACTGGAAACTGTTAAAGTGGCGGAAGGCGTCGGAAGAGTCACGGATGTAGATGGGAAGAGACTGGACAAGGGGAGAATAAATAGAGTCGAGATAGGAAGAGATAAGTTCCGTGGGGCAAGAACAGGCTGAAACGATGGATCTACCAGTGCAGTCCTGTTTGTGGATCTTGGGAAGGAGGTAGAAGCGGGCTGTGCGGGGTTGGGGAACTATGAGGTTGGCGGCCGTTGGGGGAAGATCTCCAGAGGAAATACACGCACACAGTTATAACAGTGTGATAATTCCACTCAGTGAAATACCAGTAACACAATAGCAAATATAGGCCATCAGTTATAACAGTGATGATAATACCACTCACAGTGATATACCAATAACATAATAGAAGCATAGAAGTATAGAAGATAGAAGCAGGAGTATGTCATTCGGCCCCTTGAGCCTACTACGCCATTTAATGAGATCATGGCTGATCATCCAAATTCAGTACCCTGTCCCTGCTTTCTCCCCATATACCTTGATCCCTTTAGCCTTAAGAAATATATCTATCTCCTTCTTGAATATATTTAATGAATTGGCCTCAACTGCCTTCTGTGGCAGAGAATTCCACAGGTTCACCACTCTAGGTGAAGAAATTCCTCCTCATCTCAGTCCTAAATGGCTTACCCCTTATCCTTAGACTGTGACCTCTGGTTCTGGACTCCCCCGCCATCGGGAACATCCTTCCTGCATCTAGCCTGTCTAGTCCTGTTAGAATTTTATAAGTTTCAATGAGATCCCCTCTCATTCTTCGAAACTCTAGCGAATATAAGCCTAATCGACCCAATCTCTCTTCATACGTCATTCCTGCCATCCCAGGTATCAGTCTGGTAAATCTTCGCTGCACTCCCTCCATGGCAAGAACATCCTTCCTCAGATAAGGCAACCAAAACTGCACACAATACTCAAGGTGTGGTCTCACCAAGGCCCTGTACAATTTCAGCAAGACATCCTTGCTCCTGTACACGAATACTCTCGCTATGAAGGCCAACATACCATTTGCCTTCTGAACCACTTGCTGCGCCTGCATGCTTACCTTCAGCGACTAGTGCACAAGGACTCCCAGATCTCGTTGCACTACCCCTTTTCCCAATCTATTGCCGTTCAGATAATAATCTGTCTTCCTGTTTTTGCCACCAAAGTGGATAACCTCGCATTTATCCACATTATACTGCATCTGCCATGCATCTGCCCAAACACCCAACCTGTCCAAATCATACTGGAGTTTCTCTGCATCCTCCTCAGAGCACACACGCCCACCCAGCTTTGTGTCGTCTGCAAATTTAGAGATATTACATCTAGTTCCCTCGTCTAGATCATTAATATATATTGGCCCAGAAATTAAACAGTGAGTGTTCCCGCGGGGGTAAGGCTTCCCCGCGATATCTCACTCCGCGCCTACCTTTTTCCTCCGGGCGCACATGAACTTTAGTTTCAAGGCCAGTCCCACATGCAGCTGTGCAGTGTGTGCGGATCCCAGAGGCGCAATTAGTTCGTGCGAGCTCTGGGATCACGTGATTCAGTTAGAGCCAATGGCAGCACACCATCTTTCATTCATAGATTTCACAGCAAGAGCTGTCAAAGCTATGAATCCTACACACCCCCAAAAGAACAGCTAAACCTCAATTAAATTCAAAAAAAAGCCATCGCAATAATAAAATAAGTATAGTTAAATAAATTAACCACTTTAAACAAAAAATTAAATTTTTGAAAAAATTTAAAATCTTTTTAAAAGTTATAAAAATAAACTTACCTTTCTTTAAATTTCTAAAAAAGATAAACCTGTTGAAAAAAATTTAAAATAATACTTAATTAACTACTTACCTTGTTAAAAGAGGGTCTTATGCCTCCTTTCTTCATGTGTAAAATCTTCCATGCTTACCTGCGCGTTCAAAGCAGCAAAAATAACTAAGTGCACTGCGTGCGCGCAGCCTGTAGCGCGCACGCGGTTCACTTAGGAACCGCCCCCTTTTGAATTCACGAAGTGCCGGTTGCCCGCGCATGCACAGTGCATGCAGGAAACCGGCAATTGGAGACCTAAAACGCGAGAGTACACAGTGCGTACTCTCGCGTATTAGGTCTAATTTTCGGGCCAATGTGAATAGCTGGGGTCCTAGCACCGATCCCTGTGGTAACCCACTAGTCACTGCCTGCCACTCGGAAAAAGACCCGTTTATTCCAACTCTTTGCTTCCTGTCTGCCAACCAGTTCTCTATCCAAATTAGTACGTCACCCCCAATCCCATGTGCTTTAACTTTGCACGCTAATCTCTTATGCGGGACCTTATTGAAATCCTTCTGAAAGTCCAAATACACCACATCCACTGTTTCTCCCTTATCTATTCTACAAGTTGCATCCTGAAAAAATTCCAGTAGATTAGTCACGCATGATTTCCATTTTGAAAATCCATGTTGACTTTGTCCGATCCTGTCACTGTTTTCCAAGTGCTCTGCTGTTACATCTTTTATTATGGACTCTAGCATAGGAAATACACGTACACAGTTATAAGAGTGTTATAATACCACTCACTGTGAAATACCAATAACACAATAGGAAATATATGCACACAGTTATATTAGTGTGATAACACCATTCACAGTGAAATGCCAGTAACACAATAGGAAATATATGGACACAGTTGTAATACTGTGATAATACCACTCACAGTGAAATACCAATAACACAATAGGAAATATATGCACACAGTTATATTAGTGTGATAACACCATTCACAGTGAAATACCAGTAACACAATAGGAAATATATGGACACAGTTGTAATAGTGTGATAATACCACTCACAGTGAAATACCAATAACACAATAGGAAATATATGCACACAGTTATAATAGTGCGATAATACCACTCACAATGAAATACCAATAATAGATTAGGAAATATATGTACACAGTTATAATAGTGTGATAATACCACTCACAGTGCAGCGACATATACTGCTGAATTTCAATAAAACATCACTCGGAGCAAATAGACTGGTACCGCTGAAGAGGCGGCTCTGTTGAAAACGCATTTAAACAAACATTGCTGAACCAGGCACTCAGGTTAGCTAGTGATTCCGTTAAAGGGGAGAAATGATGCCGAGAAAGGGACGAAATGATCGCGGTAAAGGGGGAAGAATTATACCCTCAAAGGGGAGAAATGGATCCGTTAAAGGTGCTAAAATATACCGTGGAACTGCGTAAATGACACAGTTAAAGAAGAGAAGCGTTCCCGGTAAATAGGAGCAGTGATACAGTTAACCAATGGTACCCATAACTAGTAACTAACATCCAATACATTACCTGGAACGCCGATAGATGCAATGACGGGATAGTAAAGGGCAAACACCAGACCTTTTGGTATCCCGTGCATTTCTCTCAGAAGCTCTGAGCGCGCTCTGCACTACACTCACAGATTGTCACATTTATACCTGACGTCAGGCTCCAGGGAGATAAGTAGAAGGCTTGATCTTTCATATTAATTACACTAATTGAAACAAACAGATTAGTGCAACCGCTGCCAGGATCGTGCTTATGTTTTGATGGAATGGAAAGTCTTAAAATAAGTTTGACGCGGCTCTGAAGTGAAATACCCAGAGATGACAGTATGATCCCTGTTAAATTTCTTCAAAAATAAAATAAAACGCTGAATCAGTAGTTGCCATGGTGAGAATGAGCCTTGCACAGGAGGACGTCATGGGTTTTACCCCCTTAATGCAGATTTAAGAGATCTCAGCACAATCTATAATTGACCAGAGAAACTCTGGCCCTACAGTCGGAAAACGCGGCCAGGTTCTCGCTCCTGGTCATTATCCAGCTCCAGTCCGGGTAAGCACGGGTCACGTGCAGCTGTCTTCAAATTCCACAGAGAGTGTACACTCACTTTAACCAACAGTCTGTGTATTCAGTGTGGACAGTTTCAGTTCAGAACGGTTACATTCAGTGTGTACAGGTCCAGTTCAGCAGAGTTACATTCAGTGATAACAGGTCCAGCTTATCCTGGTTACATTCAGTGTGGACAGGTCCAGTTCAGCACGGTTACATTCAGTGTGGACAGGTCTAGTTCAGCACGGTTACATTCAGTGTGTACAGGTCCAGTTCAGCACAGTTACATTCAGTGTGGACAGGTCCAGGGCAGCACAGTTACATCGAGTGCGGACAGGTCTATTTCATCGCGGCCGCATTCAGTATAGGTCAGCACAGCGCGTTTAGTGGCTGTCTTAGTGGATCGCTTTGGTAGAAACGGTTGCGATAAAGCTAAAGTTGACATTGACAACGTTTTTCCGGAGTTATAACTGTCTGGAAGGTTCTCAAAACTGTCCAGGCAGCTGGGCCTGACATGGCCAACGGAGGGCGCTCAAAGAAATGGGGAGTGTGCCCCGCGGGCCCCGTGTTCATATATTGAACAATTCGCTGTGGCTGGAATTGTTCCGTGGACTGGTGAGAGGCCCATGTGATTCCAAGATTATTAAAGTAATGTGAGAAATGGGAAATTACAGGCTCATTAGTTTCACTTCAGTTAAACGCATCGTCAGTGAGACACTGTACCGTCACCTTGACAGAGAACGGGTACTGAAAGAATCTCAACAGGGTTTCAGATAAAGAAGGTTTGGTCTCACAAACTTGTTTGAACATTTGAGGAAGTTACTGGGTTGTTCGATGTAGGTTGCCCGGTTAACCTTCTGGATCTTGAGTTCCAAAATTCCCTTGTCCAGGTGCTACCTGGAAGGCTGCTGAATAAGTTTGAGTCCTGTGGGTTTAGCAGGTAGACTTTGGGTTTACTAAGGAACCGGCTGCATTCTCGTAGAGAGAAGGTAGTTATTAATGGCAGTGGTTCTGTGTGTGGACCTGTAACTGATGGAGTTAAGCAAGGAGCAGTGATGGAACTCTCGCTCTTCACCATCTTTATCAATGATATGCAAGAAGGCATCGGGGGAACTTCCCACAAACTCAGAGATGATACAAGTAATTGTGTGGGTGTTCGGACCTTAGATGAGAAAAATAAATTACAGGCAGATCTAGATGGGGCGGGAGAATGGACCCACATCTGGCAGACGTCAGTAAATATCGATAAATGTAGCGTGAATCACGTGGGTAGGGCTAATGCCAGTCACGTGTACACTAGAAAGGGTTGTGAGCTGAAGGATAAGGCCCTGGGTATTATAGGGCCAGGGCTACTCACATGTTCACCAGGCAGGGTTGTCTGCTGAAGGATAAGGCCCTGGGTATTATAGGGCCAGGGCTATTCACATGTTCACCAGGCAGGGTTGTGTACTAAAGGATAAGCCCCTGGGTATTATAGGGCCAGGGCTATTCACATGTTCACCAGGCAGGGTTGTGTGCTGAAGGATAAGGCCCTGGGTATTATAGGGCCAGGGCTATTCACATGTACACCAGAAAGGGTTGTGTGCTGAAGGAGAAGGCCCTGGGCTTTATAGGTCAAGTGCTATTCACATGTACACCAGCCTGGGTTGTGAGCTGTGGAGAAGGCCTTGGGTAGAAGAAATGCAATGCTCGTCAGGTGTACACCAGGCTGGGTTGTGAGCCAAGCTGCTGAACGGGACTTGGTCCTGGGTATTATAGAACCAGTGCTCTTCACTTGTACACCAGGCTGGGTTGTCTGCTCAAGGCTGCTGAGCGGGTGGAGGCCCTGGTAATATAAGGGCAGTGCCAGTCACGTTCGTTGGATTATTCATTCTTCATCCTTAAATATGTTCCTACAACTAGAGAGAGTGCCAGATTTTATAATTCACTTCGTTTAGTAATGATAAAAGGTTTATCTTAAAGCACCCTAACCAATCATAGAGAACAGAGCACGTCAGCCCTGCACCCAAAACATACTGAGCGTTAATTTAAGAAGACATCGTGAAAATGTCTTCTCCAAACCTGTCTCACTCCAAGAGACCGACTGCCTCTTTATTTCCTTATTTCATTCTTTCTAACTATAAAATCATGGCATATGTCTTATAACCTTTCCGTTTATGATTCTCTTCATGCTGAATGCAACCGTATCTCATGTTTTACAAACACCCATTTGTTTCAAACAGTTTGCCAAAGAGAGATGCGAGTGGGCATACACGGAGTGCATCTTAACCATAGTGTAAAGTTGTGCTTTCCGTAAGATGAAACTCTGGTAAGTCGTGGGTGAGTAGGTCTCAATCTGAAATTTAGTTTAACAATTGGAATTTAACATAGAACCTTAAAAACCGTAAAAAAAATAAACTTCATGTTAGTCACGAGTTAACAGAGACTGCCTGTCAGTTGTTGATAACAGTTAACAGCTTTAAGTGATTACCTGAATAGTGGGTAATTACTGTGAGTAGGAGGCTCAGTGAGCACGTGTCGCCTGGGTATGGCTCGAAAAGGGGTAAAAAAGTAAACATTTATCTGCTGATGCAAAGAATGGACGTACAGAGTTGTCATAAACGGAGTGCATCATAAACAGAGTGTAAACGTGGGAATTTGGTGAGAGTGGGAGTTCGGTGCAGAGGAGGAAGGAGGGGCTGCTTTTCCCTCCAATACTTGTAGTGTTTCGTGTAACCGGTGACTATTTAATTTAATCTACCTATAACTTAAACTAGATCAAGTAATTAGTTAAAAACTAAGAACTATAAACTAAGTTGATTAAATACCTAAACTTTCATTAATTAAATAAATAAAACAAGGTTTGATAGTGATGGCAGTGCAGGAGGTGTGCCGCAACTGCAGCATGTGGGAGTTTGTAGGAGCATCGCGATCCCAGACAACCACAGCTGCAGTAAATGTTTGCATCTCAAGGAACTTCAGCTCATATTGTTGTGCTGGACTCCGAGGTGCAGACATTGCGGGACATCAGGGACGGTGTGAGTTACCTGGACACATTTAACCAGTAAGCACTCACAACACTATGGATAGGAAGTGGTGTAGGTCTGGTCAGTGGTCATGGCAGGAGGGTGTGACTGCAAGTCATACAGGTGAGGCGACCCCCAGGTGAAGTGATCCAGGAGCCTCGACCTCTGCCATTATCGAACAGGTACGAAGTTCTTGCGGCCTATATGGATGAGGTCAAAATCTGCAGAGTGGATGAGCAAACTGACCACGGCACTGTCGTAAAGGAGGCCGTTCAAGTGGGGGAGTGAAACGGAATGTGGTAGTGGTAGGGAACAATATATTCAGGGGGTTAGATACTGTTCTCTGCAGCCGCGACTCGGAGTTCCGAAGGTATTGTTGCCTGCCAGGGTTAAGGTTATCTCCTAACGGCCAGAGAAGATATTGGATTGGGGTGGGAAGGATGAAGTTGTCGTGATCCACGAAGGAACCAACAACACAGGTAGAACTAAGAATAAGTTTCTGCTGAGAGAGTTTGAGGAGCAAGGGTCCAAATTAATAAGCAGAACCTCAAAGGCAATAACCACTGGATTATTACCTGAGCCACACGCAAATTGGCATAGTGTGAAACAGATCAGAGAGTTAAATGCGTGACTCAAAGAGTGGTATGGGAGACAATCGTTTCGATTCAGGGGCAATGGCACCAGTACAGGGGAAAGAGGGAGCTGCTCCGTTGTGACAGGCTCCACTTAAACCGGGCTGTGACCAATGTTCAGGTGAATCAAATAACTAAGACTGTAGATATAAGAACGTAAGAACATAAGAAATAGGAGCAGGAGTAGGCCATTTGGCACTTCGAGCCTGCTCTGCCATGTAATAAGATCATGGCTGATCTTCGACCTCATCTCCAGTTTCCTGCAATATTCCCATATCCCTTGATTCCATTACTAGGGCTTTATCCTAAAAGGGGAAGGAGTCAACTGAAGGGAAATTTATAAATCTAAATAGAAAAGTCAAGGCTGTAAAGCGATTTGGATAAAGGTACATGGAGTGTGACAGGAAGCGACAGAGAGTTTAACGGTAATAGTGCATCACTGAATAAGGCAAAATCAGGGAGAAATGGAAAAAGTTAAAATTAAATGCGCTTTATCTGAATGCACAAAGCATTCCTAACAACATAGAGGAATTAATGGCACAAATAGTGAAAAATGGGTTTGATCGATAGCCAATACAAACAACTGGTTGCATGGTGACCAAGGTAGGGAACTAAATATTCCAGTGCACTTGACGTTTCGAAAACACAGACGAAATGGAAGAGGAGTGGGTGAGCCCTGATAATTAAGGGCGATATAAGAACAGTAGTAAGGAAAGATCTTGGCTTGGAAGAGCAGGAAGTAGAATCAGTATGGGTGGAAATAAGAAATAACAAAGGACAGAAAACACTTGTGGGATTAGTTTGTAGGCCCCCTAAAAGTACGTATACTGTTGGACAAAGTATCATTCAAGAAATAAGATGAGCTTGTGACGAAGGTAATGCAACACTCGTGGGGGCCTTTAATCTTCATATAGATTCAACAAATCAAATTGGCAAAAGCAGTTTCGAGGACGAGTTCATGAAATGCATTCGAGACACTTTCCTAGAACAATACGTCGTGGAACCAACCAGGAAAGAGGTTATTTTAGATCTTGTCTTGTGTAATGAGACAGGGTTAATTCATAATCTCATAGTAAGGGATCCTCTGTGGAACAGTGATCATAATATTTAAAAAATCACATTGAGTTCAATAGTGACGCACTTAAGTATGAAACTAGAGTATTAATTTTAAATAAAGCTAATTACACAGGTATGGGGGCGAGTTAACTAAGGTAGTTTGGAAAAAAGTTATGACCGTAGATAAGCAATGGCGAAAAATTAAAGAAATATTTCATAATTCTCAATGAATGTACATTTCATTGAGAAATAAAAACATCACGGGAAAAGTGATCCGTTCGTGGCTAACTAATGAGGTTAAGGATATTATTAGGTTAAAAAAGACGCTTATAACGTAGCCAAGAAGTGTAGCAAGCCTGAAGTTTGGGAGTGTTTTAAAAACCAGCAAAGGATGACCAAAATTTGATAATGAGGGAGAAAATAGAATGAGAATAAACTAGCAATTGATATCAAAACAGATTGTAAGAACTTCTATAAGTATATACAAAGGAAGAGAGTAGCGAAGTAAACTTGGGTCCCTTAGAGCTAAGACAGTAGAAATTATAATGAAGAATCAGAAAATGGCAGCGACGTTAAACAAATATGTTGTATCTGTCTTCACAGCAGCAGACACAGAAACATATCGGAAATAGTGGGGAGCCTATGGTGTAATGACAGTGAGAAACCTAAAGTAGTTAATATCAGTAAAGAAAAAGTACTGAAAAAATTAATGGAACTAAAATCCGTCAAATTCCGTGGACCTGATGTTTATATCATAGGATCCTCAAAGACGTCGCTGCAGAGATAGTGGATGAATTTGTATTGATCTTCCAAAATTCCCTAGATTCTGGAACGGTCCCAGTGGATTGACAGTAGAACATGTAACACCACTACTCAAGAAAGGAGGGAGAGAGAAAACAGGGAACTACAGGCCAGTTAGCCTGACGTCAGTCATCGGGAAAATGTTGGAATCCATTATTAAGGAAGTGGTAACATAGCAGTTCGAAAATCATAATATGATTAGGCAGAGTCAACATGGTTTTATGAAAGGGAAATCGTGCTTGACAAATCTAGCAGGTATTTTTGAGGACATACTAGCAGGGTGGATAAACCCTTCACCTAAGTCATTAATATAGATTGTACATAGCAGGGGCCTGCACTGATACTTATGGCACTCCACTAGTAATAGCCTGCCTACCTCAAAACGACCCGTTTATGCCTACGCTTTGTTTTCGGTCCTTTAACCAATCCTCTATCGAGGCTAATATATTATACTCAAAAGTGAAGTTATTCGCTTTGGTAGGAAGAATCGAAACACACAATATTTTTAAATGGTGAGAAATTATTAAATGTTGTATTCAGAGCGATTTGGCTGTCATCGTATAAGAAACAGAGAAAGTTAACATGCAGGTGCAACAAGCAATTAGGAAGGCAAATGGTATATTGGCCTTTATTGCAAGGGGGTTTGGAGTAAAATAGTAAGGAAGTCTTGCTAAAATTGTACAGGGCCTTGGTGAGACCACACCTGGAGTACTGTGTACAGTTCTCGGCTTCGTATCTAAGGAAGGATATACTTGCCTTATAGGGAGTGCAAGGTAACTTCACTAGATTGATTCTTGGGAGGAGAGGGTTGTCATATGAGGAGAGATTGAGTAGATTGCGCCTATACTCTCTGGAGTTTAGAAGAATGAGAGGTGATCTCATTGAAACATACAAGATTCTGAAGGGGATTGACAGAGTAGATGCTGAGAAGTGCTTCCCCTGGTTGGAGGGCATAGTTTCAGGATAAGGGGTCTGCCATTTAAGACTGAGACGAGGAGAAATTTCTTCACTCAGAGGGTTTTCAATCTTTGGAATTCTCTCGCCGAGAGGGAAGTGGATGCTCAGTCATTGAGTATATTCAAGGCTGAGATCGGTAGACTTTTTCACACAAAGGGAATCAAGGGTTATGATGATCGGGTGGGTAAGCGGCTTTGCCGTCGAAGATCAACCATGATCTTTTTGAATAGCGAAGCAGGCTCGTGGGCCCGTATGGCCTACTCTTACATAGGAATATAGGAACAGGGATAGGCCATTCAGCTCCTCCACTCTGCTCCGCCATTCAATGAGATCATGGCTGATCTGCGACCTAACTCCATATAACTGTGGCCCATATTCCTGAATAACCTTGGTTAACAAAAAGCTATCAATCTCTGATATAAAATTAGCAATTGATTGAGCATCTATTGCCGTTTGCAGAAGAGCGTTCCAAACTTCTACCATCCTATGTTTGTAGAAGTGTTTCCTAATTTCACTCCTGGAAGGTCTGGCTCTAATTTTTAGACTATGCCCCTAGTCCTAGAATCCCCAACGAGTGGAAAACCTTGTCTCTACCAACCCTATCTGTTTTCCTTAATATCTTGAAAACTTCTATCAGATCACCCCTTAACCTTCTAAATTCGAGGGAAAACAAACCTAATATGTGTAATCTCTCCTCGTAACTTAACCTTGAAGTCCGGGTATCACTTTGGTAAACCTACGCTGCACTCCCTCCAAGGTCAATATATCCTTTCTAAGGTGTGGTGCCCAGAACTGCTCACAGTACTCCAGGTGTGGTCTAACCAGGGTTTTGTTTAGCAGCAGCATAACTTCTACCCCTTTGTATTCTACTCCTCTAGATATAAAGGCCAGCATTCCATTAGCCTTTTTGATTATTTTCTGTATCTGTTCATGACATATTAGTGATCTATGTACCTGAACCCCGAAGTCTCTTTGGAGCTCCACTGTTTATAGCTTTTCACCATTTAGAAAGGACCCTGTTCTATCCTTTTTAGGTCCAAAGTGGATAACCTCACATTTGCCTGCATTGAAATCCATTTGACACAGTTTTGCCCATTTACTTAATATGTCTATATCACTTTGTAATTTTATGCTTTCATCTACACTGCCTACAATGCCACCTTTCTGTGTGTCATCAGCAAATTTGGATATATGACTTTCTATGACATCATCTAAATAGTTAATAAATACTGTGAATAGTTGAGGCCCCAACACAGATGCCTGCGGGACACCACTAGTCACATCCTGCCAATTTGGGTATCTACCCATTATCTCTACTGCCTGTCTGCTGTCGCTCATCCAATTTCCTAAACAGGTCAATAATTTGCCTTCAATTCCATGAGCTTCCACCTTAGTTAACAGTCTTTTATATAGGACTTTATCAAATGCCTTCTGGAAGTTCATATAAATAACATCCATAGACATTTCCCTGTTCACTACATTAGTTACCTCCTCAAAAAATTCACTCAGGTTTGTCAGGCATGACCCACCTTTCACAAATCCCTGATCAACTGAAAATTTTCGACGTGTTCAATCACCCTGTCCTTAATTACAGACTCTAGCAATTTCCCGACAACAGATATTAGGCTAACTGGTCTATAATTCACAGGTTTCCCTCTCTCGCCATCCTTTAATAGCGGAGTGACAAGCACAATTTTCCAATCTAAAGGAACGGTTCCTGAATCGAGAGAGCTTGGAAGATTATAGTTAGGGCTTCTGCAATGTGCTCACCTACTTCCTTTAAAATCCTAGGATGGAAACCATCTGGTCCTGGGGATTTGTCACTCTTTAGTGCTGTTATTTTCTTCATTACTGTTATTTTACTTACATTAATTTTATTGAGTCTCTGTCCTTACCAAAGGAAAGGATATACCTGCCTGAGAGAGAGTGCACGAAGGTTCACTAGACTGATTCCTGGGATGTGGGAATCGTCCTAGGAGGACAGGTTGAGTAGACTGGGCCTACATTTCATAGAGTTCAGAAGAATGAAAGGTGATCTCATTGAAACATATAAAACTCTTCAGTGGATTGACAGGGAGATGCTGGGAGGATATTTCCCTTGTCTGGGAGTCTAGAACTGGGGTTCACAGTCTCAGAATAAGGGGTCGGCCATTTGGGACGGGGATGAGGAGAAACTTCATCACTCCAACGATTGTGAATCTTTGGAATTCCCTGCCCCAGAGACTGTGGATGCTCAGTCCTTGAGTATATTCAGAACTGAGATTAATAGATTTCGGTGCACTAAGGGAATCAAGGGATATGGGGATAGGGCAGGAAAGTGGAGTTGAAGTAAAAGTTCAGCCATGATCTTATTGAATAGCAGGGCCGCCTCGATAGGCCGAATGGCCAAATCCTGCTCCTAGTGTTCATGGCCAAGAAATTCGTCTCGGGTGATGGCGCAAAACGGTTGTTACCGGATCGGCCGCCCGTTCTACGCATCTCCTGAATATCACTGGAACTGACGTGACCAAATGGAAGTGAATATCAGGCGATGCATTTAACTGACGGCCGATCCGATACCGCCCATTTTGCGCCACCGTTCGAGACGAATTTCCATGCCCTTACGTTCGTTTTTATTACCTCCTCCTATATTGGTTTTCCCTCAGTTCCCGCACTTTGACCATGGTTTCTGCTGCATTATCTCCCCAATTTCCAAGCACATCATTCACGGCGTTAGCACAAAACAGATCAGACAGATCTTTGGGAATCAATCAAAGAGGTGACGAAGATTTCACCCCCAGGAGGAACCAAGTGCCTGGATTGTCCGGGACCTGTGGCTCACAAGTGCCCCACAACTTCTGGGTTTCCACATGGGATGTGCTTGTGCGAAAACCCGGAACTTGCGATCTGTTAATTTTCAGCTTGACCAGGCGGTCTGAATCCAAAGGAAATGGACATTCACTGGCACGGGGTTGGGCTATTTGCCCAGCGAATGCCCACGAACCTCTTGCACCTTGTAAAAGCAGGCGTAAGGCCTTCCTTTACCAATGCAAGGGTTGAAATAAAGGTGAAAATAACATTTTTTGAATGATTTCAACATTCAAAAAGCTTTAACATTAGTTTATGTTATTATTGGCATCTTTAAAAATGTTTAAATTTATTTTTCAAAAAATTATTTTTTTTTTTAAATGTTTAATTAAATTGTATTTCAATTAATTTTGAACATTTGATGATTTATTTTTCTTTAAGTGGGGTGAAAATTTATTTTTTACGGGATTCCGATTATGCTTTTGGGGATTCCGGATGTAGATGAAATCCCAAACAGCATAATGGGAATCCCGCTTTCTCATTGGTTGGGCCGGCCCACCTGTTCCCACGGACGCTTGCGAACCGCATGCGCCTCTGGGACACGTGGGTCGTTATGCAGGTGTACGCCTGCAGGCCCAGGAGCGCAAGAGTTTGAAGATACCGAAGCACCAGGTAGGTGCGTATTTTTTGCGGTTCGGGGATTTTAAGGGCAACACGGTGTCATAGTGATTAGCACTGTTGCCTCACAGCGCCGGGGACACGGGTTCGAATCCGGCCACGGGTGACTGTCAGTGTGGAGTTTGCACATTCTCCCTGTAAGGAGTATCTTAAGTGAGCAGTTCGAATCGACCAACACCCCTCCGGTTCCTAGACTTTGGGCTTATTTAGGGGTTGTGAACAAAATTGCAGTAAACAGTTTCTGATGAAAGAAATTTACATTATTAAAAGAATAAAAGGTAACAAACTTGAAACACACTTATTACTTAAACACAGATTCGGGGAACACACGGTGCAAGCGAGGGAAATGACAATATATCAAACAAAACCTTATCCCTCCCAGGGATAATGCTCACCAACGAGTCCTTGACAGGATATTAGAGTCTTTTTGTTTAAAAGGACTCCGGAAGGCCCTTATGGTTTCTTCTTGCGTGCTGGTCTTCTTCCTTGTGGCTTGTGGTAAGTTTTGCTGGAGCAGGGAGAGAGCTGTGTCCGCGTCGCCAGTCAGTCCAAAGAGAGAGAGATTATGGCACAGGCTTTCAAATTATACTGTTTCTTTTTCGCGCTCCAAAACCCCTTACTAAAATGAATTCCTTTTTGAATGTAAATGACCCTTGCTTCGTCCAATTGTCTAGTTTTAGGCGGGCTTGCCAGTTCCGATGGTTTTTGCTTAGTGTTAATTGCTTTCCGATTTAAAACATGGCCTTATCTACGCGCCAAATCTTCACTCTATTGTCCTTCTGTTGGCGGGCTTTTAAATCTGTTCTCTGGATACCTGCTTGATTGTTTTTTTTGATGGGATAATGGCTATGAAACTGTGTGATCGGTTTTATATTGTCATTAAATCGTTTTTAGGTTTCCAGCATCTTGTTTGCCCCCTGGGGATCCATATTTGAATGTGTTTGTGAGATTTGCATTGTCTCAAACAATTCCCAGACAGCTTGATCCGTTCACTGACTGGACACGCCCCTCGCAGCTTGTCTGTGAAAAAAAAATGACTCTCCCAACAATAAGATTCGAAAAGTAATTTTCCTCAGGGTTTTCTTCTTGTGATCTTTAGGTTTTTACATCAAATCACTTCACTGAGGTCCCATCATCCCAAGTTTGTATGAAAAGTCCAAAAAACACTCCCTTTAGGGCTCTGTTCGAGTTTCTGGGGGATTTTGCGAAGCCTACATCCCCCACTTTGATACTAACACTGAATTAGTATCATTAACAGGTGAGCAAAATTTCCGATCCCCGAAAACCAACCTTCCCCTGTATTACCTAAACTAAAAACCCAAACATTCATTCCCCTTTTGAAAGTGGTGTTTCAGGTACATACAGGTAAGAATCCATCTTTATTTCACATCCAAGCACGGAGAGGGTCCGACACCCCTGCACAGCTTGGAAAAAACACATCATACAAATCATAAAAATGACACAACACACATACAAATGTTTTATTAAAAGACAAAATTCAAGGTTCGTTCCATCCCAAGGCCATAGCCTTTATTTTGATGCACTTCCCAAGTCCCTTCGTGTCTGGAGCGGAGCTCCCCATCCCTTCCCCTGCACTTTGTACACAGCAGGTAGAGAACTATCCCGAGCTGGCAGACCACCAAAAGATGGGAAGCCATCCTGATCCAGGACGGCACCTCAATATTCTCGAAAATATCCCACCAGGGTGGAACTACTATATCCAAAATCTCTGCCCCTATTTCAACTGTTTTCTGTTCCAGGGTGTAGAAATGTTTTTATGAAATCTCTACAGCTTTTAGTAGGATGGTAAGATGTTCGGGTAAGGGGGAATTTTATATCCAAAGTAAGTCACATACTTTTGCAGGTTGGTGATGTTTTCTGTTACAGTGAGGTGAACAGTGGAGGGTTCAGGAATGGGGACAATCCGTTCCTGGGCCACTTGAACTTCTGCCTCGGGTTTAAAGCAGAAACTGCTGTCACTTACCGGAAACCAGAAGTGTCCATGCTGGTAGTGGGACGCACCTGTGGTGACACAATATGTCCCACCCCCTATGTATGCTACCTGTGGGGAAACATGCCGTGTGCCATCACCTCCATGGTACAATTGATAGGTCGTGGACCAGCAGCTTTAAACCCGCACTGTGGTTTGGAATAGGCGTTCAA
The DNA here is from genome assembly GCA_030390025.1 of Squalus acanthias. Classification (NCBI taxonomy): domain Eukaryota; kingdom Metazoa; phylum Chordata; class Chondrichthyes; order Squaliformes; family Squalidae; genus Squalus; species Squalus acanthias. Next base: position 206,388,730 of record CM059427.1, on the reverse strand, counting down.
GTGCTGGGGACACAGTATTATGTGTGAACCCCGACTCCGGTACCCAGAGAGGTCAGTACGTGTCATGGCGTGCTCCCACTTTATGACATAAGGTGGGACCGCTGTAAAACGGATGTGTGCACCCCCTTGAATGACTCCAATGTTCTCCACCCTGTATACCAGTACGGGTCGGGCTGTCCCACTCATAACCGGCATTCTCACTACTATCCCCATGATAGTGTGATTTGAACGCCCACAATCTATTGGGACAGGGTAGGCTTCAGAGGCTAGACGAAATTGGCATGGGCTCAGCGAATTACTAAACGGTTGGAGGGCTGCAAAGTGCTTGTTGCTGATCCAGGAGGGGACTAAACCTTGCTTTAAATACTTCAGGTTGCTACGGCCCTCGCCCAGCAACCATGCCCCGTACAGCACACACACCTCATTTTGTGCAGCCTGATCCGATGCATTCCTATCCTCCCGTATGAGTGCATTTACTGTTTTGGCATGCCTTTCCAATTCTGCAATAATTTCCTTTAAATGAACCGTCATAGCTTGGTCCGCATGTAGCTCTGAGCCTACCATTGTGTTCCCATCCTTCAGGATCTTTCTTAACTGGGTTTTTAAACCATTTATCTGTGTCTGTAATTCCATGTCATCCAGGCTATTTATTACAGAGGACCCTGCACTATAGGCAGTGAATACATCATTCCAGGCTCCCCTTCTTTGTCTACCCGTGCCCATAGGGTTCTCAGGGTGTATTCTGTATAGCTCTACTTTGTCTATATTGGCAAAATCAAATTCGTAAAATTTCCTAAACATTTCCTTCAGCAGGGCCTGGTACAGCTGCTCCGTCTCCTTAGGACACCACTCAGGTAAGTATACCTCAGTACGGTTTAATATTACTGAAGCTACTGCATAGTGTACCCCCTGGTATAATACCTTTTCGGTTGGTACTAGGACTAACCCATTCCCTGGTCCCTTGGTGGTGGTAGGGCACTTTTCTTCCAGGGTTTTCGGTACCTGGGTAGTGGGTAGGGGCTTTCGGGTGTGTGCCACGAGTTCAGTGGCATTAACTGGGACCGGAATGTGTGGGACCACGCACCCATGCAGGCTAAAATCCCACCCTATCCCCTCCCCGGCATCTTGCCATTGGCTGGAGAAGATGATGGATACCCCTGTGGGGCAGGCTTCCTCTGATCCCCACATACAAACATAGACTCCCTGTTCCGACTCCCACCACTTATTCCAACAAACACTAACTCCTCCTTGGGTCCCTATGATTGTCCGGTGGGTGTCGTTCCCTAATCTTTCCCAGTCGGCTGTATGGTCCCCTGCGTCCCTGCTCAGCTTCCTGAGCCACCACCACCTATTCAAGGGAATTCGTCCCTTACAGGTAAGGCACACACGCTTCCCCTCGGTGACACTGACCCTTGTTGCAACGACCTGTATTCTGGGGCATGGGAGGGAGGCCTCCCCGTACGTGAACCCGGGCTGGTTGGAGTATTTAGTAGAGTTGGACCCCAGCCACCCTGGCCACCTTCCCTCGTGGAAGTAGATGGCGAGCTCCTCCACTCCCCGCTCGCCACCCCCTGCGGTGACGACTGGTGCTCTCACTCCTGAGCACCCATAGATGTGGGAGTCCTCCACGTCACCTCGGTCACCGATGCTCACCCCTACCAGGGCGAGCAGGAGCAGAAACCTTGTCATCCCGAAGTCCTTTCTGTAGGGGCACACACAAAACATGTATCCATGTCCCAGAAAGGTTCTCTGGCTGGATAATTAATCAAGCCCTTCAACTTAAAAAAAACTCTAAAAACAACTAAACTAATGATAACCATAACCACCAAAACTGCAATTACTTAAAACCGAAAAATTCTGTACATTTGCCGCCCGTCTCCGGACGGCCAGGTTAAATCCTGTTTAGTCTCTGCCTTATGTGGCCTCTGGATGGCGTGTACACCTGGGTGTAGTGCGGCCTGTACCGCCGGACCCAGAAGGCCTTCCTGAAAACCGCTGTCGGTATCTTAACATCCCAGCTGCGTCCTGTGCTGCAGCACACTACACCCTTTGGTGTGGCTGCAGCGCCCTCGTTCATATCTGTGGGCTCCTCCCAGCCTGAGGCTGCGGGCGTGGGACCCTTCTCTCTCTCTTCTTCCAGTACTACCTCTCCTGTGAAACCCTCACTGTTGGAGGCTGTAGGCTGGGAATCCCCAACTTTAGAACGCTCCCTGCTCTTGGGCGCTCTTTTTCGGGTTGTAACCCTCTTTGGGTGGGACCCTCTAAACAGGTACACCTGTGGCCACAGTAGCCTTTGCTGTGGTGTGCTGGGAGACCTTCTTAGGGCTCTGGCCACTGGGGGTGTGCTTGAGTCCCACATAATCGGTGGAGTGACCTCTCCTGTGAGACAACACACTGTCCCTCCCGCTGCAGCTTGTGCGTCTGCCACAGCTGCGGCTGGCTGAGGATTTCTAACTTGGGGGCTTTGCCGGCTTTCCCTTCTAGGTTTAAACAGTTTGCATTGGTTGATGTGAAACCACTTTGTACGGCAGGGCATCTTTATGGCATAGACCATGGGGCTTGCCTTGTCTACAATGTTGTAGGGCCCCATGTACAATGGTTCGAAACTCCCTACCTGGGCAAAATTTCTCACCATGACCTGATCTCCAACCTCCCACTCGTGGTGCTTGCGGGGTTCCAGCAGCAATCGGTTACCCCGATGCTGTTTTCCCATGTTACTCGCAGCCTGCCAGTGGACCTGTTTAAGGTGGTCCAACAGATTCCTGACGAATCTGTCCCAGTTCACCTCCCTGAGCTGCCCTTCCACGAGCACCGGGGCTAGCACATGGGTTGGGGTTCGCATAATCCTGCCAGTCATGAGCTGGTGTGTGGAATACTCCGTGCTTTTTGACTGGCTGGCCCGGATCCCCATTAGGACCAACGGTAAGGCTTCTACCCACTTTTTGGGTGAGTCTCCGCTCTCCTTTCGCAGCCTTTCCTTGATGGTACGGTTTAAACGCTTCACAATCCCTGATGACTGTGGGTGTGGGCGACGTGGCATTTCCCTTCTATGCCGAGTACCCTGAGGGTCTCTTGCATGACCTGCCCAGTAAAGTGACTCCCCTGGTCTGACTCCACATACTGTGGAAGCCCCCATCGTGAGAACACTTCCCTGACCAGGATCCTGGCTGTACCCAAAGCGGTAGCTGTTCGACATGGAAAAGCTTCTACCCACTTTGAGAACACATCACCAGGACTAGGCAGTATTTGTAGCCTCCCTGAGCGGTGGGTAGGGGCCCGATGTAGTCGACCTGGATCGACTGCCATGGTCCCTCTACCCTCCTGATGTGTCCCATAGATACCTTCCTTTTCTGGGGTTAGGGTTGATGGCAGCACACACCAGACAGCCTGCACAGAACTCACGGACATCCTCCCTCCTTCCTGGCCACCATCCTGCCTGTTCCACCCGCTGCCAGGTGGTCTCAGGCCAGGGATGCCCCGCTCCTGGTCCCGCATGGGCCATTTGGAGGAATTCCCTTCGGTGCTGCTGCGGCACTACCCTTTGTTCCCCCGTGAACAGCATGCCTTCTTTGTGGGTGATGGCTGCTGCGCCGTATGGGCCCTCTACCTTCTCCCCTCTAGCCAGCGTTTCCAGGACAGTTCTTAGGATGGGATCCTGTGCCTGGACCGTCTTTAGGTCCGGGGTCAATGCTACCTCTGCACTCCCTTGGGTCCCTCCTCTACCTCTGATTGCTGCTACCGGGTTTGATCCATATGGATACCACAACGTGCCTGTACTGGCGCCCTCTTTGGCCAGCATGTCGGCTTGGTGATTGCCCTCTGCACGGGGCTCTACCTTGGAATGGGCCTTCACCTTTTGGATGTAGACCCTACCTTCCTCCCCTACTGCCCTCATGATTTTCTTCAACAGAGGCTTGATTGCCAGGGGTCTCCCATCAGCGGAGGTGTATCCACGACGGGACCAGATGGCCAGGTACTCTGTACACGAATTGCATGTGAACATGCTGTCGGAGCAGATCGTGTATGGGGTAGGGAATTCCTCGGGGTGTGTGACTACATACACCACCGCAGACAGTTCAGCCTGCTGGGCACTCATGGTGCTGGGGAGCTTGATTGCCAGAGCAATGCCTGCCTCTGGGTCATAAATCCCACACCCTGTGAGTCGTTTTCCAGCTGATACTGTGCTTGAACCGTCCACATAGATTTCGCGGCCTGTGGGGTGTATCCCAGCTCGCAAACCTATGTTGACTTCCCATACCCCTTCAACGGACCACCGGTGGGCTGTCCCTGAGTAAATCATGTTAGCTGCGAGCTTTGGCTCGCAGAGACCTTTTACCCACAGATCCATTTGTGAGAGAAGCAGGGTCCAGCGAGCAATGCGGGCACTGCTCACTGTCCCATCTTTAATTCTCCCATCCAAGAGCATCTGGGTGGGCGTGTGGTGAGTGAGGAGTGTGATGAGAGAGGTGCCTGTGAAGATCAATGATCTTTTCACAGCCCAGTGAGTGGCTAGGAGGTGCCTCTCACAGTTGGAGTAGCTCCTCTCCACATCAGTGAGTATTCTGGAGGAGTAAACAACTGGTCTCAGCTTGCCATGCCTCTCTTGCAGCAGTACTGCACTCAGACTGTCCCCACTGGCTGCTACCTCCAGAAAAAACTCTTCCCCTCCATCAATGGCCCCTAGAGCCGATGCGGTCTGCAGATCTCTCTTGAGTTTCATAAAGGCAGCCTCGCAGCCCTCATCCCAAACCCACTCCACTCCCTTGTGTAGGAGTCGGAGCAGAGGGGCTGCTGTGGCTGCGTAATCCTCAATTAAATCTCTGCAGTACCCAGTTAGCCCTAGAAAAGACCTTACTCCTGTAACTGTGTTGGGGGCTGGTAACTCCTGAACTGCTTCCCTTCTAGCTTTGTCAATGGCCCTCTCCCCTGCTCGCACAGCCAGGCCCAGGAATTTGACATCCCGCTGGCCAATCTGTGCCTTCTTGGGGTTTACTTTAAAGCCCTCTTGCCTGAGCAGTTCCAGCAGTTTTGCCAGAAGGGGACCATGTTCCTCTCCCTCATCGGTAAAGAGGAGTAGGTCGTCCACATACTGGACCAGCTGATGAGGCCTGCTGAAGCCCTTCAAGCAATTCGCCATACATTGGTGAAAAATGCTTGGGCTGTTGTGGAAACCCTGGGGCAGACAGTTCCACGTGTACTGTTGGCCTTTAAATGTAAAGGCGAACTTGTACTGATCCTCACTCCTTAGAGGGATGGACCAGAACCCGTTGGAAATATCCAGCACTGTAAAGATATTCGCAGATGCTCCAATGAGGTCGGCTACGGCTGCAACCGTGGGGGCACAGGCGGGGATGTTTCGGTTGAGTACTCGGTAGTCCACTGTGGCCCTCCAGGAGTTGTCTGGTTTTCTAACCGGCCAAAGTGGGGAGTTCACGTGGGTGACTATTGGTCTCAATACCCCCTGCTTGACTAAAGAAGTCAAAGCCGTTTCCAAGTCTGTCTCAGCTTCCCTGGGGAAGTTATACTGCTTTTGTGGGCGGTTCATGGGGTCCCCACTTACACTAACCTCGACCCCGGTTACCCTCCCACAGTCGTGCTTGTGAGTGGCAAATGCTGCGAGGTTTTCCTGCACAAATGCCTGGTACTCCATTGGAGTGTTACTGACCATGAGTTCGAGGTCGTAATCCTCCTTTGGTTTTACTGTGCACAAGGTCCCCTTGCCTTGTGCCTCCGGGATGACTGCTACCTCACTACCCTTTTGGGTACGTGCTCCCCATAGACAGTGGCTCCTTAAATACACTAAAATCCTGTGGCCTGTGATAAAGTCGGCCCCCAGGATCCCCTTCCCTTCTTGCTCCCACTTCATTAGGACACAGGTCCACTTGGTGTGGAGCGTTCCCAAATGAATGGACAGCGGGATGGAGAATGAGCCAGCCTGCTCGTTACCTGTGAATCTCACTAAACTGTACGGGACCCCGTTAGACAGAGGTGAAGTGGCTGGGTTATCTGAATAAATGAGGGTGCTCGAAGCTCCTGTGTCTAACAGATAGGTCCCTTCTACCTTTTCTACCTCCATCTTAACATGCGGTCTCTTCCAGGCATCATACTCGAGGGGACACAGGTAGACCGGCTGTGCTAGCTCCAGTCATGCCTCTGGGTTGGTTGGGGCAGATGGGATCAGAGCGCCAGTGGCTGTAGCCACCTTCCCTGGGCCATCAAACAGGACTCTGATGGCCGCTACTATTGTGTCCAGTGTGGGGGAAGAGGTCGGAGCCTCTATTTTTGGGGCAGGAGTTGGGGACTTCTTTGCTAGGCTATCCTTCCAGGGATTCCTACAGTCCTTTCTCCAGTGCCCAGTCTTCCCGCAACCGAAGCAGCTACGCTTCATGTCAGAAGGTTTACCACCTTCCTGGTGCCACTCCTTCTTATCCTGACTGGGCTTTATCTCATGCACCTTCCCTTTCGGTGGGGTGTCTTCAGCTCCCCTACCGTTCCGGTAGGCTAGGGTCAGTTGCCTGACCACTGCCTCCTCGGTGACCAGGGATCTCTTGGGTCAAACCAAAGCTCAGCCTTGGCTTTTACTCGTGGCAAGCTGTTTGCCACTAGGCTACGGAGCCAGTGGGCCAGCTCGTCCCTGTTCAGGTTAGCCCTGTCGAGAGCTCCATTACAAGCACCCCTGTCCACCGGCCACAGCCTGTCTGCGAAAGCCTGTGGGGTCTCCCCTGCGAGCTGCACTGTTTTCTCCACCGGGGAGTAAGGACTTCCCGCATTCATTCCCATGGCCTCTAATACTTCCTCCCTTATGGCAGCATACCCGGTCTGTCCTCTCTTGCTCTCAGTAGAGAGTGACTGGTACAATTTGCCATCTAATGAGAACAGGAGCAATTTTGCCATTTCGGCATCGTCACAATCGTTAATGGCTGCTGATTGTTCCAACTCCATGAAGTGGACTGAGGGGTCTTCCTTTTGGGTAAGTTTACTCAGGTGGCTTACCATAGCCCTAAGCTGTTGCGTACCATGGGGAGCCAAGAACTGACTTTCAAGGGGTCCCTGACCTCCACCACCGGCGGGCGGGCCGAATTTTTGCTGTCGTGCTGGGCACATTGGCCCTGGCTCCGACTTCTCCTGCATCGATACGCCCCCCTCTCCCTGCTGCCAGACCGAGTCAAAACTCGGCGCCACAGGTGCTGGTGTGCACTCCCTGTCAGCCTCACAGATTGTCTGCACCTCCTGCTGCCTAACCAAGCTTCTCCTTGGCGCCACAGGTGGTGGTCGAACAGTCTGCCCCTGCTCTTCCAAGTTTGCCCTGGCCGCACCCGGACTTATCAGGCACAGCATGCCTTTCGTCTTGAAAAGAGCAAGGTTCAGACTCTCAATCTGCTTCTGACAGGGGCCGTGGTCCCCTACCTCAAACTCCCTTGTACTGGCTACTCTATAGGCTGCCTGAACATCGTTTAACTTCTCTGTGAGTTCCCTTAATTGCTTGGCAAGGCGGGTGTTCTCTTCCCGCAATGCCAGTTCATTACTTTTGGCCTCGGTGGCCTGACACTGGAGGTATCCCTTACTGGCATGGAGTTCCTCCAGCATCTGTGACTGTTCCTGATCTTTTGTGCCGAGCTCTGCTAACAACCTATCCCCTGCTATAGCTCTGGCATGGGACAGTTGGCTTTCTTCCTTTAGTTCTTCTGTGAGAGCCTGAATGCGCTTCCCCATAAGCTGCATTTGTTTCTGGGAGCAGACCAACCATATGGCTTTCTCCACAGACGCATTGTATTCCTTGCTCTCAGTCCATGCAGCTGCAGCGTCCATAGGACGTTCAGCATGCAACAGCCTGAGGACCCATTTCTTGTTGATATTTACTATTTTTTATACATAGGATGACATCCTCTCTTCCATTTTTGTTCTCTCCTCAAACCAGCATTTACTGCTTCACAACCCATTCGCCAAAGTCCTGCCGTGGTCGCCATTATGTAATGAGTATCTTAAGTGAGCGGTTCAAATCGACCAACAGCCCTCCGGTTCCTAGACTTTGGGCTTATTTAGGGGTTGTGAACAAAATTGCAGTAAACAGTTTCTGATGAAAGAAATTTACTTTATTAAAAGAAAAAAAGGTAACAAACTTGTAACACACTTATTACTTAAACACAGATTCGGGGAACACACGGTACAAGCGAGGGAAATGACAATATATCAAACAAAACCTTATCCCTCCCAAATATCCCACTTTATGGCTAGGTTTTTGGTTTCAGGAGATCAGGGATAATGCTCACCAACGAGTCCTTGACAGGATATTAGAGTATTTTTGTTTAAAAGGACTCCGGAAGGCCCTTATGGTTTCTTCTTGCGTGCTGGTCTTCTTCCTCGTGGCTTGTGGTAAGTTTTGCTGGAGCAGGGAGAGAGCTGTGTCCACGTCGCCAGTCAGTTCAAAGAGAGAGAGATTATGGCACAGGCTTTCAAATTATACTGTTTCTTTTTCGCGCTCAAAAACCCCTTACTAAAACGAATTCCTTTTTGAATGTAAATGACCCTTGCTTCGTCCAATTGGTTAGTTTTAGGCGGGCTTGCCAGTTCTGATGGTTTTTGCTTAGTGTTAATCGCTTTCCAATTTAAAACATGGCCTTACCTACGTGCCAAATCTTCACTCTATTGTTCCTCTGTTGGCGGGCTTTAAATCTGTTCTCTGGATACCTGCTTGATTGTTTTTTTTGATGGGATACTGCCTATGAAACTGTGTGATCGGTTTTATATTGTCATTGAATCGTTCTTAGATTTCCAGCATCTTGTTTGCCCCCTGGGGATCCATATTTGAATGTGTTTGTGAGTTTTGCATTGTCTCAAACAATTCCCAGACAGCTTGATCCGTTCACTGACCGGCCACGCCCCTCGCAGCTTGTCTGTGAAAAAAAAATGTCTCTCCCAACAATAAGATTCGAAAAGTAATTTTCCTCAGGGTTTTCTTCTTGTGATCTTTAGGTTTTTACATCAAATCACTACACTGAGGTCCCATCATCCCAAGTTTGTATGAAAAGTCCAAAAAACACTCCCTTTAGGGCTCTGTTTGAGTTTCTGGGGGATTTTGCGAAGCCTACACCCCGTGTCTGCGTGGGTTTCCTCCGGGTGCTCCGGTTTCCTCCCACAGTCCAAAGATGTGCGGGATAGGTTGATTTGGCAATGATAAATTGACCCTTAGTGTTAGGGGGGATTAAATACGTGGGGTTACGGGGATAGGGTGGGATATGTGTCGGTGCAGGCTCGATGGGCCGAAATGGCCTCTATCTGCACTGTGGGGATTCTGTGATTCTGTGAGACATTCGCCCGCGGGAAAGATCCGACCACAATTTCTCGCCCTTGGAAGAGTTTGTAACTCGGTGACTAAAATTGGTCAACTTATCGTGGGACGTGAGTTCCTTCACCTGCTTGGTTTGTGAGCTGAAACAGGAAATATTGTGGATATAATCTGTGGGAATGAGTTGTTCAGGCTCAGTCTATTCGAGTTTGTTCTGCTCGTGAGTTTAAACGGGCTTCATATCCATTAAAATGGCGGCAGGGCTCCAATCTCCCGTCAGTCCATCTTTACCCGGCAGTCGGTGCTGGCGCTCAGTGTTGGAGTTCCCAAGAAGACCATCAGTTGTTCGCTCTTCTCACGGAGACAATGGGGCGACTGGAGGGAAAATCGGGCGGGTTGTGATACGGGCGGCCGAATCACTACCGCCTGTGCTGCGCTCCCGCTCAAGACCAATTTCACTCAATGCTCTTTGTATCAGATTACTCCCAGTGTCTGGATTCAATTATATTCTTTGCCTTTTGCATAATCTTCCCTGTAAGACTGTTAGTGAATGTCATTTCCGAAATTACCAATAACGTGTTGCAGCCACTGACAGATGGAGGCGGAATTCTGATTAACGCCTGACATTCCGCTGCTTCAATTCCGGCCCGATCCTTGATCCACCACACATATAATTACAGGGAGATCACAGCAGGGAAACAGGCCATTCGGATTCATTAGTCCAGTGTTGGTGTTCATCCTAATGTATCCGCCCTGTTCCCTGATCCCTTCATTCACTTTTCTTCCACCACTGCTCTAACTTATTATCCAATATTAACACGGGCTCTGCTTCAGTCACTACCTCTGATAGTGAGTCACACCGCCTCACAATCCTTTGTGCAAAAAATGTTCTCCAAGCTCTCTGTCCTAAACTAATTAATCTTATATCCATGTCCCAAATCTGTAACTTGTTACTCTAACTTTATAAAATGTTGTCTCTGCATTGTACAGACTCGCGGTAGTCAGCGGCCTGTGTTTGGTGTTTCATGTTGACATTTGTACTGTATCATTGTTAATATTAATCTGATTTATGCTTGTTATTATGAGAAAGTTTGCAAAGTTGCAATTATTTCAATTAATATGAGTAAGAGGCATAGTTATCAAAGTTCCTCAATCAGTGACTTTAAACTATTGTGCCCGTGTGAATTAAAGCGAGGGTGTCGGTGTTGGGAACTGGATCATTAATTTTTTTCTGTACCGAGAGTGAAGCGGAGGCAATTTCAGGAACGGTGCCGGATAGGTTAGATTCAGAATAAAACTCCAATTCATTGCAACGTCATGCTCGCCACAAGGAAATCTGTGGACTAAAACAATGAAACAGATTTACCATTGATTGGTCGAATCATTAATTACAAACCTACTCAGCTATAAACAGTGTCTTGGCCAATGTATAACACTGAACCAACATCACTAAAACAGATTAGCTGGTCATTATCATAGTGCTGTTTGTTGGAGCTTGCTGTGCGCAAATTGGCTACCGCGTGTCCTACAATACAACAGTGACTGCATTTCACTTGTCCTTCATTGGCTGTGAAGCGCTTTCGGATGTGTTGAGGTCGGGAAGTTGATATATGAATGCAACGGTTTTTTTCTTTTAAACAGACAGATCCAGTTCTATAATTAATGGCAGTAAAGTGCGGCGTTGGTTAATAAAGTATTAAAATATGAGCTCATCTCAGGGTATCGAGGTCTGATCAAGATCACAAGTTGACGTTACAACAATCATTTCATCCGATCGCTTTGCTTCGTAAACAAGGGCTCCGCTATTGATAATCTAAACTCGTGTACAGAAGATTTGGGGCTAAAAATTGAGTCGCGCCCCATTTGGGGCGCTAACCTCGCCGGGGCGCGACTTTTAGCGCCCCGAAAAAATTAGCGGCCCCGCGCCGGAACTTCAGTGGTTGCGCCCCAAGAGGGAAGCGGGGCGCAACTGGAAGCAGCCCGCATCCCTCTTGGGGCGCTGCGAGTGAATATCCTGGCGCTACGTGCCGCAGCGCCACGCGCTGCGGCACGTCGCGCCGCGGTATTGCAGGCCTTCCTCCCCTTCTTAAAGGGGAGGGGCCTTGCGCAGCGCGAACCGGGGCCCAGCTGGGCTCCCAGGGATCGGGAGTGCCGGCAAAAGAGCCCGGCACTCAAGAGAAGTGCCGGGCTCTTGGAGCGCAGCCGGCACTTCACGGTGGGGGGGCTTCACGGGGGCCGGGGACAGCAACGGGGGCAGGTGCTGGCAGGCGGCCAGCAACAAAAATGGCCGCCTGCCACCTCCCCTTTAAATATCGCCGCCCCGGCCGCACGTACGCCCCCCTGAACCCGTCGGACATAGCGTCTGGCGGTAAATCAGGGGGCGCGACTGAAGATCACGGCCGGGGCGCGAGCGGGGCGCTGCGCACGGCGATGACGTCATCGCCGGCGGCGCAGCGCCACAGGGCGCTACCGGCTGCCGCTGCCGCTAACCTCCCACTAAATTTTTCGGGAGGCGTGGGCGGCGCTGCGCCCGGGCGTTAGCTGCTTTACGCCCCATTAGCGCCCATTTAAGGCGCTAACGGGAGGCGCAAGCAGCTGAATTTTTCCCCCTTGGTTTCATAAATAGGACAGCGCCGTGTTACCAAATTTCAAATCAATATGCATTAGCCATAGAAACACTTAAATTGACAGAAGGGGAACATTCGGCCCATCGATATCTGTGCCGGCTCTTTGATAAAGAAAGATAAAAAAATTGCAATTATATAGCGCCTTGGAGGTGCTCATTACGTCCCAAAGCGAACAATAGGATTCGTTTTGAATTGCTAGATTAATCCAAAACTAATCCCACTGCCCCGCTCTCTCTCCATAACCCTGCATCGATCAAAAATAATTCCCACTGCCCCGCTCTCTCTCCATAACCCTGCATCGATCAAAAACAATTCCCACTGCCCCGCTCTCTCTCCATAACCCTGCATCGATCAGATACAATTCCCACTGCCCCGCTCTCCCCCCGTTGTCCTGTATCAAAGCAAACATAATCCCATTGTCCCGCGCTCTCCCCCATAGCCCTGTAAAAGACCCAAACTAATTCGACTGACCCACGCTCTTCCCACAGCCCTGTATCGATCCAAAACAATTCCCACTGCCCCGTTCTCTCCCCGTAGCTCTGCATCAATCCCAAACTAATTCCACTGCCCCCTATCTCCACATAGCCCTGTATCAATCCCAAACTAATCCCAGTCAGAGGGACCAAGAACGATTACGCTGAACAGATACACCAGAGCAATGAGCTCCTCAATACCAGAAAAGGAGCACAGGATGAAATCAGAAATAGAAAATGATCAGCTTTATTCCACCTTTAATAAACAGTTAACATTTGATACAAAGAATTAAAACCAGTTCAAACTTTCCATTGTCGTAGGGCGGGATGTGGGATAACCGGGATTAGACTATGAGATCACGCTCTCATGACGATTACCGAATGCAGCACAGAAACTCAAAGCCGAACATCAGAACAAAATTAGTCAAGTGAGTGAGAAATTAATGTTCACCTGTCAGTAAATTGGGATGTTTCTGTCTCTGGTAAAGGAAGGTCTCCTGTCAGTAAATTGGGATGTTTGTGTGTCTGGTACAGGAAGGTCACCTGTCAGTAAATCGGGATGTTTGTGTTCCTGGTACAGGAAGGTCACCTGTCAGTAAATTGGGATATTTGTGCCTTTGGTACAGGAAGGTCACCTGTCAGTAAATCGGGATGTTTGTGTTCCTGGTACAGGAAGGTCACCTGTCAATTAATTGGGATATTTGTGCCTTTGGTACAGGAAGGTCACCTGTCAGTAAATCGGGATGTTTGTGTTCCTGGTACAGGAAGGTCACCTGTCAATTAATTGGGATATTTGTGCCTTTGGTACAGGAAGGTCACCTGTCAGTAAATTGGGATATTTGTGTCCTTGGTACAGAAAGGTCACCTGTCAGTAAATTGGGATGTTTGTGTCTTTGGTACAGGAAGGTCTCCTGTCAGTAAATTGGGATGTTTGTGTCTTTGGTACAGGAAGGTCTCCTGTCAGTAAATTGGCATGTTTGTGTCTCTGGTACAGGAAGGTCACCTGTCAGTAAATTGGCATGTTTGTGTCTTTGGTACAGGAAGGTCTCCTGTCAGTAAATTGGCATGTTTGTGTCTCTGGTACAGGAAGGTCACCTGTCAGTAATTTAGGATGTTTGTGTCACTGGTACAGGAAGGTCACCTGTCAGTAAATCGGGATGTTTGTGTTCCTGGTACAGGAAGGTCACCTGTCAATAAATTGGGATATTTGTGTCCTTGGTACAGGAAGGTCACCTGTCAGTAAATCGGGATATTTGTGTCCTTGGTACAGAAAGGTCACCTGTCAGTAAATTGGGAGTTTGTGTTTCTGGTACAGGAAGGTCACCTGTCAGTAAATTGGGATGTTTGTGTCTTTGGTACAGGAAGGTCTCCTGTCAGTAAATTGGCATGTTTGTGTCTCTGGTACAGGAAGGTCACCTGTCAATAAATTGGAATGTTTGTGTCTCTGGTACAGGAAGGTCACCTATCAGTAAATTGGGATGTTTGTGTCTCTGGTACAGGAAGGTCACCTATCAGTAAATTGGGATGTTTGTGTCTCTGGTACAGGGAGGTAACTAGTCAGTAAATTGTGGTGTTTGTGTCTCTGATACAGGAAGGTCACCTGACAGTAAATTGGGATGTAACATTACCGGCCCCATTCCACATCACTACGCCACTCACTCTACCTTTTGAATCTTATCTTTATGGTAATAAATTGTGATATCTTATACCGGTCACACAACAGTGAATTATTTCCAATCCATTGCCATCGGACAAAACAAATCTTTGTTTTCCAAATGTAAATAAAGCTGAGGCTATTCATGGAAGGCATAATTATTGCTGGAATTTATTCTGGTAATTATTTAACCAATTTACCTATTAGATTCAGCGGATATTGCACCATATTCTTTAACTGCTCCCTGAATTTGCTCTGAGTCACTGCATAAATAAACGTATTTGTGCAGCAACTTAAAAGCTGAAGCATATTTGCACTTTCTAGCAGAATAAATTTTGGATCATTGAAACCTTTAATTTTATAATCTTTTATAAATCGCTCAAGAAAGAAGTGTACAACATATGCCATCCACAACAGGATGAAACTGCCCGAGATGGCGAAGAGTAAAACCATGGACTTTCTCCGGCTCTCCATCTCTGGGTCACTCTGATTCTCTCCATTGCTGTGGGCCCGGAGTCTCCTGCGGGCTCTATTGGCCGCTAGAATGTGTCTGACGGTCAGAGCATTGAGCAGCAAAATCAGGAGGAACGGGAGACAAGGGGTTAAAATCCGGTCAAGCCAATGAAAAGCTTCCCATACGGGTGATGTATAACGGATATCCTTCAATCTGCAATACCACGGGACATTGTCAATTATGATGATGGGTTCGTGGAAAAAGTACCAGGGGATATTGATTAAACAGGCCAGCGCACAGACCGTTCCGATAACCACTGCCGCCGTTTTCTCGGTGCAATATTTTGTTTTCAACTCCTGGCAACAAATGGCAACAAAACGATCGAAGGTGAAAGAGACCGTTAACCAGACAGAACTGTCTCTGGCTGCGTAAATTAACGCAATGCTGACACTGCAGACGGGAGTGATGGCCAGGAAACTACCTGGAAAATAAATGCTAGGGATCCGGTTAAATATCACAGCGGTGATAATGACCAGGAGATCCGTCACCGCCATGGACACCAGGTACCGAGTGATACATCTGGAGAGACCGCACCTTCCTCGGGACAGGATCACAATCGCCACTAAATTAACTGTAAAGAGAGACAGAGAGAAGAGAAGTTACAATATACACGCTCAAGAGAAGTAATATTTTGGCCGGAATTGTATAAAGTTCCCAACTTTGGTAATTGGAAAGATGGGAACTGATATAGGTCAGAGACCACGGGTGAACGGAGTTATATTTAGAATCAGAGGGAAACAAAATGTATTAAAATAAATGGAAATGTCAAAAACGAATAAAAATAGTAGATTGTGCAGTGACGGTTTCAATAAATCAATAAGTACTACATACAGAACTAGGGTAATGAATTAAAAACGACACAGTTCACACAGCAACAAATAGAATAAAAAGCAAAACAAATTTAAATTAAACAATTCAACCAATGAAACAAGGATTGTGGAGCCCTGTATAGATGTGACCCCCCTGACAGTTCTCTCAATATATTATAACCGCTTCACATTGACAGAAACAGCAGCCAGTCTGTATGAGTCAGGCCCCACAAACAGCAGGGAGACTCTTAACCAGTTGGTGTGCAACTGACGGCATTTACAGCAGAAGATCTAGCTGTCCTTCTCCAATAGTCTAATACGATCCGGAATTTCCATCCCAATCATCTAACAGGGACATCGGTTTAACATCTCGCAGGAGAAGCACAGGGCCCGCAATGCAGCGCTCGCTCAATACTTCACAGTGTCAATCTGGACTATGACTAATGTCCTGGAGTGGGGCTTCAAACCGATAACTCCCGGACTAAGAATTCTGCTAACTGTAATAAGACCATACAGTTTAAATTAAATGTAAGTATTTAATAGTCGGGTGCATCAAAGAACATCCAAGGTCACTGGGAAAGAGGCAATTTGAGTTACAGTGAGGACCGGGGACGGTCAAACTTTGTACTTTATTCGGATTTCCAAATGGATGATTGAGTAAAAGTGAGCCGGGTGATCTGGTGGACAGGAATGGGTCTCGAATCTAACGGAGGAATCCAAGGGTCAGGCCCGATGTTTGAGCATGCGCACTGCGCTGGAGGACAGAGTTAGAATTGGAACCGTCGAGGATCAGAAAGAGCGTTCGGGGTGAGTGGAGTTTGCAGCAGAGACACCCGGAGCAGCTGGTTTGTGAGAGAAGTGACATCAACTGAACGGACGGGCGAATGTGGGCAACACGGTGGCATAGTGGTTAGCACTGTTGCCTCACAGCGCCAGAGACCCGGGTTCGAATCCAACCTCGGGTGACTGCCTGTGTGGAGTTTGCACATTCTCCCCGTGTCTGCGTGGGTTTCCTGCGGGTGCTCCGGTTTCCTCCCACAGTCCAAAGATGTGCAGGTTAGGCATTGATAAATTGACCCTTAGTGTTAGGGGGATTAAATACGTGGGATTACGGGGATAGGGTGGGATATGTGTCGGTACAGGCTCGAAAAGGCCTCTATCTGCACTGTGGGGATTCTGTGAAATGAGAGATAAACCGAACGGATGGGGAAAGCAGTGAGAGAGAAACCGAACGGATGGGGAGTGATGGAATAGTCTCCACTTGCCTGGATGAGTGCTGCCCGCTTGATTGGCACCCCATCCACCACCTTAAACGTTCTACCCCCCTCCGGAGTACCGTGGCTGCAGTGCGTACCATCTACAAGATGCACTGCAGCAACTCGCCAAGGCTTCTTCAGCAGCACCTCCCAAACCCACGACCACCTAGAAGGTCAGGGGCAGCAGGCATCACCACCTTCAAGTTTCTCTCCAAGTCACACACCACCCAGAGTCGATGTTCCTGGGAAATGGATTATTACTTCATTGTTCTGAATTATCAATAATGAGCTGTAACTTAGTTCAATAAGTTAATTCCTTAAAACCAAATCACAATTTAATGACTTATTCAATAAATTAATCACGTCTTAATTTATTAATTGTTTAATCAAAACTGTTTGTGATTAAAGCATTTGAGAAATTGAGACAGGAACGAAATAATTCTAAATCGTTATTAAGACAAATCGCAATTGCATTCATGTTATTCAGTCATATCTATTAATTACTGTCCCTTTGTATTCTCATGGTCTGTTGGATTTTGAGAGGGCCAGAATAACACGTTGCCCTACATCTTCCTGCACTCACATTATCTGCTGGTTCTTCAGTTTAATGCTGGGATGGACTTTGAGCAGAAGGGCAGGGTTTCACATGTTGGAGTTCACTTACTTTTTACAGCCGCTAAAGAGGTTAAGAAATCAGGAGCAGGAGTAGGCCATTCAGTCCATCGAACCTCGTCCGCCGTTCTATCAAAGCATGGCTGATGTGCAAACTCACTCTATTTGGTTCGATATCCCTTAATACCCTTGCCTATCCAAAATCTATCAAGCTGAATTTTGTCATTTTCAATTGAACTAGTCTCAACAGAACTTGGGGAGAGAGTTTAGGGTTTACACCACCCTTTGTGTGAAGAAGTGTTTCCTCACATCACCTGAACGGCCGAGCTCTAATTTTCAAGTTATGGCTTTGTTCTGGACTCTGCCGCCAGATGAAATGTTTCTCTCTATCTAACCTATAAAATCATTTAATCATCTTAAACACCTCTTAATCTTCTATTCTCAGGGAATGCAAACCACGTTTATGCAACCTGTCCTGATAATTTAACCCTCTAAGCCCCGGTATTATTGTGGCGAACCTGCCCTGCACCTCTTCCAAGTCAATTAATTCTTCCTGAGTTGCGGTGCCCAGAACTGAACACATTACTTCTGATGCGGTCTAACCAGAGCTTTAATATTCCAGCACTTGAAGATAAAGGATAACAATCCATGAATTAATGAATTACTTGCTGCAATACTTTACCTGGAACAGCGACAGTTGCAAGGGCAGTGTAGTAAACGGCATAGCCCAGGCCTTCGGGCGGGACGTGCATATTCTGTGAGAAGCAGCGACGTCTGTTCGGGACCCCACACGCGCACTGTTCGACTTTCAAAGAGTCCTTTATTATACCTGTTGTTAAACCCAGAGAGAGACAATTAGATAACATCACCATTAATGTTACTTACAGTCATTGAACAAACATGTTAGGTGACATCACCATTTATGTTAGTCACGGCCATTGACCAAACAAGTTAATACCGCCGAGTTTACCTTCATTTTTAATACATTAGAATGGATAAACATAGAGGTCACAGAGATATAAAGGGAAACGTAATGTCCTGTAGGGAAGGCAACCTGCTGTCCATACTCGGTCTGCCTATATGTGACTGCAATCCCACACCAAAGTGGTTGACTCATAACGGCCCTCTGAAGGGGCCTAGCAACCCAGGCAGATGTATCAAACAGCTAGAAAGGAACAAAAGAATAAAACCGGGTAGGCATAGAATTGGGAGACAACAAATGCCCCGCCCAGCCTGCAATGTCCTCCACACTAACATCTGGGAATCGGTGCGAAAATTGGGAGAGCTGTCTCACAGACTAGTTCATCAACAACTGGACATAGTCATAATACCACAATCATACCTATCAGCAAAGGTCCCAAACCCCTCCATCACCAGGTTTGGGTATGTCCTGTCCCACCACAGGGCAGACCCATCAGAGGCGGCAGCACAGTGGTATACAGTCAGGGGTGGTGGCCCGGGGAACCTTCAACGTTGATGGGGTACCCCATGCCAGCTCATGACTTCAGAGCAAACAGGGGCAAGGAAACCTCCTGCTGATTACCACCAGCCACCCTTTCTCAGCTGATGAATCAGTACTGAGCAATGTTGAAAGCCACTTGGAGGAAGAAATGAGGAGATAAAAGGCATTGATAGATTTTTATTAGGTAAGGCTGTTAAGGGATAGGGAAACAAGGTGGGTAAATGGAGCTAAGGTACAGATCAGCCAGGATCTAATTGAATGCCGGAACATGCTCGAGGGGCTGAACGGTTTACTCCTGTTCCTACGTTTCTATATGTTTATACGTCACGCCATTGTCAAATGTGAAAAACTGCTGATGTATATCGTGTCCACAAAGAACAGGACACACCCACCCGGTCAATTACTGCTGTACAGGCTACTCCCAATCCTCAACAGAGTGATGTAAGAGTCGCGGCAGTGCTAGCACGCGGTATTTATTCACCAATAAGCAGTTTGTGGTCAGGCAGAACCACACGGCTCCAGATCTCAGTACAGTCTTGATACAAACATGTAAACAAGAGCTGAATTCCAGAGATGAAGTGAGGGAGACTGGCCCTTCATATTAAGGGTGCATTCAACCGAATATGGCACCAAGGCGGATAAAAAGACTTGCATTTATATTACATTTAAAGATTGGATAGGCTGGGTCTGTTTTCCTTGGAACAGAGGAGGCTGTGGGGAGACCTTATTGAGGTGTATAAAATTATGAGGGGCATAGATAAAGTGGATAGAAAGGACCTATTTCCCTTAGCAAGTGGTCAAAAACCAGGGTTCACAGAATTAAAGTAATGGGGGAAGGTTTAGAGGGGATTTGAGGGGACACTTCTTCACCCACAGGGTTGTGGGGGTCTGGAACTCGCTGCCTGAAAGGGTGGTAGAGGCAGGAACCCTAACCACATTTAAAAAGTACTTGGATGTGCACTTGGGATGCTGTAACCTGCAGGGCTACGGTCCAAGAGCTGGGAAGTGGGATTAGGCTGGATAGCTCTTTGTTGGCCAGCACGGACACGATGGGCCGAAATGGCCGCCTTCCGCGCTGTAACTTTCTATGATTCTATGATTCTATGATATTGCGCCAGTCACGATCTCAGGACGTCTCAAAGTGTTTTACTTTGAAGAACTTTTGAAGTGTCCTCCTGGAGTCCACTGCCCTCGCCACAATTTAGTATCATCGGTAAATATCGATATTCCAATTCCCAGGTCCAGTTAATCGATGTATCAAGACTATCCGGACCGTCCCCTCCAAACTCCTCCCAACAGACTCCTGTGAATCATCACTCACTCCAATTTTAAGGCTGAGTAACTCTGTTCTCACAACCCTTGGGGGGAAAAATTCAGTTGGTTGCGCCTCCCGTTAGCACCTTAAGAGGGCGCTGATGGGGCGCAAAGCATCTAGCGCACAGGCGCGGTGAAGTTTGCGCCGCTCGCGAAATTAACTAGACATTTTGCGGCGGCGCTAAACACTACCGCCACGATCTCCTGCGCCGGCAGATCGTGACGTCAGTCAAGTGTGCAATGCCCCGGTATCGCCCCGGAGCGGATATTGAGTGGCGCCCCCTGCCTTACCGCCTGACACTAGCAATGACAGGTTGAGGGGAGCGTTCTGCAGTCATGAAGGGAAAGGGGGAGCGCTATTTAAAGGTGACCGCTTCCTGCCTTTTATTGTTGGTGCCATTTTTTAACAACGCATTTTGAGAGAGAGAGATAGAGAGACTTCTGGAGAGATTCAACGTTGTGTGAAGGAGTTTTGGGTACTCAGCAGCACTTTGCAGGTTCATTTTGATTTGCCATTCCTTGTATCGATTTAGAAGAGACTGTGGGGGCTGCACTCTGAGCTCTTTGCTTGGTACTCTCCATTGTTCTTTCCAGCAGATTTGATGTGCAGGTCTCTCCAGGCCGAGATTCAAGGCTGCAATGAGCAGGATGTGGATGGAAAGCAAGATTAACCATCCCCTTTAAGAACTGGCCTGTGCCATTGTGTGTGTGTCCCATCGCTGACTGACATTACATGAACTTCGCCAGCGCTCTAAGGTAGCGCCTCGCTCCTCAGCCTTTGCGCCTTAAGACAGGTGTGAAGCACCTGATTTAGCATTCCAATCACCTCCAGGGGCGATAAAAGTCAAGTTTGCAGTCGGTGGCGATAATTAGCGCCAGGCGCTAATCTTTGCGCCCGGCCGATAATTGCGCCCCAAATGGGGCGATACTGAATTTCTCCCCCTTGGTTTCTACCCAGCCGCCATGTCTCTATCCGTACAGCCCATTCATTTTCTGAGCCATAAACGGCGCCGGGAGTCTGGTGTAGCACCTTATCAAATACCTTTTTGAAAACTCATAAAAAACAGCGTGACTGTATTTGCTTTGTTTATCCTCTCTGCCGTTTCCTGAAATATTTCTGCATGGTTATAAGAGCACGGCCTGCACTTGGTCCATCCGGGTTAAGCGGCCCTGATTAATTCATGTTTCTCCAAGTGTTTAATATTTTCTAGACAGTAAGAACGGATTTTCCACACAAGTCCTGCACCAATTAGGGCTTCTTTTCCAAAAGTCACAGTACCATTATTTTTGTCTGATTTGGGTGTCTGTTAGAATATTTTAACAATGGTTATGCTTCAGTTATGCAGAGCCTTGTTCAGACCCTAACTGGAGTAATGCGGTCCGTTTTGGTCACCGCACCTCAGGAGCAGTATACTGGCCTTGGAGGGAGTGCAGTAAGGATTCACCAGAATGGCATCGGGGTTTAGAGGTTTAAATTATGAGGATAGCATGAGCCTGGCTTGTGTTCCCTTGAGTTCAGAAGATGTATGGGCAATCTGATTGATTTCTTTAAAATGATAAAAGGATCGGATGGAATAGATACATTTTAATTATTTCCTCTGGTGCGGGAATCCAGAACAAGGAGGCACATTCTTGCAATTAGAGCTAAGCTAATCAGGATTGAAATCAGGACACACTTTCTCACGCAAAGGTTAGAGGAAATCTGTAAAATTCACCTCAGAAGGCTGTGGATACTGGCGGTGAACTGAACTGTTCAGGGCTGATCTCGACAGATATTTGTTGGGTAAGGGGATGAAGGCTTATGGAGCAATGGCGGGTAAATGGAGCTGAGGGACAGATTTTCTAATAACATGGCGGAACAGGCTCGAGGGATGAAAGCCTCCCCTGTTCATATTTTCGTATTCACTTTAATGGAGGGGAAACGGGCGGAGTGACAAATGCAGACAAAGAATTTCTATCCCTAAGGATCTGCAATCATAGAATGCTATAATAGTTACTATCTCTGCATCTCCCTCACTCTCTTGCTTCCTCTGTCAACAATCCCACTTCAATCTTAACTTAAGAACATAAGAACATAAGAAATAAGAGCAGGAGTGGGCCATACGGCCCCTCGAGAAAGCTCCGCCATTCAATAAGATCATGGCTGATCATCGACCTCAACTCCACTTTCCCGCTCGATCGACATATCCCTTGATTCCCCGAGAGTCCAAAAATCTATTGATCTCAGCCTTGCATATACTCAAAGACTCAGCATTCACAGCCCTCTGGGGCAGAGAATTCCAAAGATTCACAACCCTCTGAGTGAAGAAATTCCTCCTCATCTCGGTCTTAAATGGGCAACCCCTTATCCTGAGATTTTGCCCCCCTAGTTCTAGATACATCAGCCAGGGGAAACAACCTATCAGCAATCGACTCTGTCAATTCCATTCAGAATCTTAATGCTAATCGACCTATAAAAATCGTTTATTGGTCATTTAAAGTTGAAGAAAGGATTATTGTCTCATATTCTCCCTCACACCATCTGGTCTCCATTTTGAACCTTTCCTATATACATAGCATTTAGTTATTAATTAATGTTTTTGGACGAAAAAATCGTCTCAGGAGGGTGACGGAAAAAGCTCGGTATCGGATCCGCCGTCCGTTATATGCAGCGCCTGATATTCAATTCCATTGCAGTCAACTTTAATCGCCCACCCGACCCCAACCCACCCGTATTTCAGGGTTAAAATTTCCCCCATTGTCACTGACCTGCTGAGTGTTTATTGCATTTCATGCTTTCGTTTCAGATTTAAAGCATGTACAGATTTGTTGTTTTGAATTTATTTTCTTTATTTAATGTTGCTGGCGCTGGTTTCAGTGCCACTGGACCAGAAATTATGGAGAGAGGATCATGGTTAATATTTACAGACCCGGTATCGGGAGAGAGTGCTGTGCCGGGGTGATGGAGAGAGGATAATGGATTATATTTACAGACCCGGTATCGGGAGTAAGGTGCTGGGCCCAGGTTATGGAGAGAGGATCATGGTTTATATTTACAGACCCGGTATTAGGAGCGAGTGCTGGGCCCAGGTTATGGAGCGAGGATCATGGTTTATATTTAATGACCTGGGATCGGGAGAGAATGCTGGGCCAAGGTTATGGAGAGAGGATCATGGTTTATATTTACAGACCTGGTATCGGGAGAGAGTGCTGGGCTCAGTATATGATGAAGAAGAAGAAGAAGAAGAGTGGGAGGAGGAGGAGTAGGAAAAGAAGAAAAAGAAGAAGAAGAAGAAGAAGAGGAGTAGTTGGAGGAGGAGGAGGAGAAGAAGAAAAAGAGAAGGAGAAGAAGAGGAGGCGGATGAGGAGGAGCAGAAGAAGAAGAAGAAGAAGCGGAGGTGGAGGAGGAGAAGGAGGAGAAGAAGAAGAATGAGAAGCAGAAGCAGAAGAAGAAGAGGACGAGAAGGAGGAGGAGAAGAAGAAGAAGCATAAGAAGAGGAGGAGGAGGAGAAGAAGAAGAATAAGAAGTAGATAAAGAAGAAGAAGAAGAAGAGTAGGAGGAGGAGGAGAAGAAGAATAAAAAGAAGAAGAACGAGAGAGGAGGAGGAGGAGGTGAAGAAGAAGAATAATAATAAGAACAAAAGGAGGAGGAGGAGGAGGAGAAGAAGAAGAAGAAGAAGAGAAGGAGGAGGAGGAGAGAAGAAGAAGAAGAAGAAGACGAGATGGTGGAGGAGGAGGAGGAGAAGAAGAAAAAGAGAAGAAGAAGAAGAGGAGGAAGATGAGGAGGAGCAGAAGAAGAAGAAGCAGAAAAGGAGGAGGAAGAGGAGAAGAGGAGGAAGAAGAAGAAGAAGAAGAAGAACAAGAAGAGGAGGTGGAGGAGGAGGAGGAGGAGAAGAAGAAGAATGAGAATAAGAAGCAGAAGAAGAGGAGGACGAGAAGGAGGAGGAGAAGAAGAAGAAGAAGAAAAAGAGGAGGAAGAGGAGGAGAAGAGGAATAAGAAGAAGATAAAGAAGAAGAAGAAGAGGAGGAGGAGGAGGTGGAGAAGAAGAAGAAGAAGTAGAAGAAGAGGAGGAGGAGGAGAAGAAGAAGGAGAAGAAGAAGAAGTAGAAGAAGAGGAGGAGTAGGTGGAGGAGAAGAAGAAGAAGAAAAAGAAGAAGGAGAGGAGGAGGAGGAGGAGGAGAAGAAGAAGAAGAAAAAGAAGAAAAGGAGGAAGAGGAGGAGGAGAAGAAGAAGAAGAAGAAGAAGAGAAGGAGGAGGAGGAGGAGGAGGAGAAGAAGAAGAAGAAGAAGAAGAAGAAGAAGAAGAAGAAGAAGAAGAAGAAGAAGAAGAAGAAGAAGAAGAGGTGGAGGAGGAGGAGGAGGAGGAGAAGAAGAAGCAGTGGATGTAGTAGAATAAGAGGAAGAGGAGGATAAGGGGAGCAGAAGAAGAAGAAGAAGAAGAAGGAGAAGAGGAGGAGGAGGAGGAGATGAAGAAGAAGAAGAAGAAGAAGTGGAGGAGGAGGTGAAGAAGAAGAAGAAGCAGAAGAAGAAGAAGAGGTGGAGGAGGAGGAGAAGAAGAAGAGGCAGTAGATTTAGAAGATAAAGAAGAAGAAGAGGAGGATGGGGAGAAGAAGAAGATGGAAAACAAGAAGAAGAAGAAGAAGAAGAAGAAGAAGAAGGAGAAGAGGAGAAGGAGGAGGAGATGATGATGAAGAAGAAGAAGAAGAAGAAGAAGAAGAAGAAGAAGAGGTGGAGGAGGAGGATAAGAAGAAAAAGAAGAAGACAAAGAAGAAGAAGAAAAAGAGGAGGAGGAGGAGGAGGAGAAGAAGAAGATGAAGAAGAAAAAGAAGAAGATGAGTTGCAGGAGGAGGAGGAGAAGAAGCAGAAGAAGACAAAGTAGAAGAGGAGGAGGAGGAGGCGGAGAAGCAGTAGAAGAAGAAGAAGATGATGAAGAGGAGGAGGAGGAGAAGAAGAAGAAGAAGAAGAAGAAGAAGAAGAAGAAGACAAAGAAGAAGAGGAAGAGGAGGAGGAGGAGAAAAAGAAGAAGAAGAAAAAGAAGAAGAAGAAGAGGAGGAGAAGGAGGAGCAGAAGAAGTAGAAGAAGAAGAAGAAGAAGTAGAAGAAGAAGAGGAGGAGGAGGAGGAGAAGAAGATGGTGAAGATCAGGGGGAGAATGAGGAGGAGCAGAAGAAGAAGAAGAAAGGGGGGATGGTGGAGGAGGAGTACGAAAATAATAAAAATAATAAGAAGAGGAAGAGCAGGAGGAGGAGGAGGAGAAGGAAAAGCAGGAGAAGAAGAAGAAGAAGAAGAAGAAGAAGAAGAAGAAGAAGAGGAAGAGGAGGAGGAGTAGGAGGAGGATGAGAAGAAGAAGAAGAAAGAGAGAAGGTGGATGAGCAGAAGAAGAAGAAGAAGAAGAAAACGAAGAAGAGGAGGAGCAGAAGAAGAAGAAGCAGAAGAAGAAGAAGAAGAAGAAAAAGAGGAGTAGGAGTAGGAGGAGGAGGAGGAGAAGAAGAAGAAGAAGAAAGAGAGAAGGAGGATGAGCAGAAGAAGAAGAAGAAGAAGAAGAAGAAGAAAAAGAAGAGGAGGAGGAGGAGAAGAAGAAGAAGCAGAAGAAGAAGGAGAAGAAAAAGAGGAGTAAGAGGAGGAGGAGGAGGAGGAGAAGAAGAAGAAGAAGAAGAAGAGGAGGAGGAGGAGCAGGAGGAGGAGAATAAGAAGAAGAAGATGAACTGGAGGAGCAGGAGGAGGAGGAGAATAAGAAGAAGTAGAAGTAGAAGAAGAAGAAGAAGAGGAGGAGGAGGAGTAGGCGAAGACGTAGAAGAACAGGGGGAGGATGAGGAGGAGCAGAAGAAGAAGAAGAAGAAGAAGAAGAAGAAGAAGATGAAGAAGAAGAAGAAGAAGAAGAGGAGGAGGAGGGGGAGGAGGAGGAGGAGGAGGGGGAGGAGGAGGAGGAGGAGGAGAAGGAGTGGAAGAAGAAAGAGAGGAGGAGGAGGAGCAGAAGAATAAGAAGAAAAAGAAGAAGAAGAAGAAGAGGAGGAGGAGGAGAAGAAGAAGAAGAAGAAGAAGAAGAAGAAGAAGAAGAAGAAGAAGAAGACGAAGAAGAAGAAGAAGAAGAAGAAGAAAAAGAGGAGTAGGAGGAGGAGGAGAAGAAGCAGAACAAGAAAAAGTAGAGGCGTAGAAGGAGGAGGAGGTGGAGGAGAAGAAGAAGAAGAAGAAGAAGAAGAAGAAGAAGAAGATGAAGACGAGGAGTAGGAGGAGGAGGTGAAGAAGAAGAAGAAGAAGAAGAGCAGGTGGAGGAGGAGGAGGAGGAGGAGGAGAAGAAGAAGAATGAGAAGAAGAAGAAGAAGCAGAAGAAGAAGAGGACGAGAAGGAGGAGAAAAGGAGGAAGAAGGAGAAGAGGTGGAGGAGGAGGAGGAGAAGAAGAATAATAAGAAGATAATGAAGAAGAAGAAGAGGAGGAGGAGGAGGTGGAGTAGAAGAAGAAGTAGAAGAAGAGGAGGAGGAGGAGGAGGAGAAGAAGAAGATGAAGAAGCAGAAGTACAGGAGGAGGAGGAGGAGGAGATGAAGAAGAAAAGAATAAGAAGAAGAGGAGGAGGAGGAGGAGGAGGAGGTACAGAAGAAGAAGAAGAAAAAGAAGAAGAAGAGGAGGAGGAGGAGAGAAGAGAAGAAGAAGAAGAAGAAGAAGAAGAAGAAGAAGAAGAAGAAGAAGAAGAAGAAGGGGAGGAGGAGCAGCAGGAGGAGAATAAGAAGAAGACGAAGAGGAGGAGGAGGAGGAGGAGAAGAAGAAGAAGTAGAAGTAGAAGAAGAAGAGGAGGAGGAGGTGGAGAAGGAGAAGAAGTAGGAGAACGAGAAAAAGAAGAGGAGGAGAAGGAGGAGGAGGTGGAGGAGAAGAAGAAGAAGATGAAGAAGTAGAAGAAGAAGAAGAAGATGAAGAAGAGGAGTAGGAGGAGGAGGAGGTGAAGAAGAAGAGAGAAGAAGAAGAAGAGGAGGAGGAGGAGCAGGAGGAGGAGAATAAGAAGAAGAAGACGAACTGGAGGAGGAGGAGGAGGAGGAGAATAAGAAGAAGTAGAAGAAGAAGAAGAAGAAGATGAAGAAGAAGAGGAGGAGGAGGCGAAGAAGTAGATGTAGAACTAGGAGAAGAAGAAGAAGCTGAGGAGGGGAGGAGGAGAAATAGAAGAAGAAGAATTAGAAGAATAAGAAGAGGAGGAGGAGGAAGAGACAAAGAAGATGAAGAAGAAGAAGTAGAGAAGTACGAGGAGGAGGAAAAGAAGTAGAAGAGGAAGAAGAAGAAGAGGAGGAGGAGGAGGAAGAGAAGAAGATGGTGAAGATCAGGGGGAGAATGAGGAGGAGCAGAAGAAGAAGAAGAAAGGGGGGGTGGAGGACGTGTATGAAAATAATAAAAATAAGATAAAGAGGAAGAGCAGGAGGAGGAGGAGGAGAAGGAGAAGCAGGAGAAGAAGAAGAAGAAGAAGAAGAAGAAGAAGAAGAAGAAGAAGAAGAAGAAGAAGATAAAGAAGAGGAGGAGGAGGAGAAGAAGAAGAAGCAGAAGAAGAAGAAGAAAAAGAGGAGTAGGAAGAGGAGGAGGAGGAGGAGAAGAAGAAGAAGAAGAAGAAGAAGAGGAGGAGGAGGAGCAGGAGGAGGAGAATAATAAGAAGAAGACAAACTGGAGAGGAGGAAGAGGAGGAGGAGAATAAGAAGAAGTAGAAGAAGAAGAAGAGGAGGAAGAGGAGGGGGAGGCGAAGACGTAGAATAACAGGGGGAGGATGAGGAGGAGCAGAAGAAGAAGAAGAAGAAGAAGAAGAAGAAGAAGAAGAAGAAGAAGAAGTAGAAGAAGAAGAAGAGGAGGAGGAGGAAGGGGAGGAGGAGGAGGAGCAGGAGGAGAAGAAGCGGAAGAAGAAAGAGAGGAGGAGGAGGAGCAGAAGAATAAGAAGAAAAAGAAGAAGAAGAAGAAGAGGAGGAGGAGGAGAAGAAGAAGAAGAAGAAGAAGAAGAAGTAGAAAAAGAGGAGTAGGAGGAGGAGGAGAAGAAGAAGAAGAACAAGAAAAAGAAGAGGCGGAGAAGGAGGAGGAGGTGGAGGAGGAGGAGAAGAAGAAGAAGAAGAAGAAGAAGAAGAAAAAGAAGAAGAAGAAGAAGAAGAAGAAGAAGATGAAGACGAGGAGTAGGAGGAGGAGGAGGTGAAGAAGAAGAAGAAGAGAAGTAGAGGAGGAGGATGAGGAAGAGGAGAAGAAGAAGAAGAAGAAGAAGAAGAAGAAGTAGAAGAAGAAGAAGAAGACGAGGAGTAGGAGGAGGAGGAGGTGAAGAAGAAGAAGAAGAAGAAGAAGAGAAGTAGAGGAGGAGGATGAGGAAGAGGAGGAGAAGAAGAAGAAAAAGTAGATGAAGAAGAAGAAGTTGAAGAAGAGGAGGAGGAGGAGGAGAAGAAGAAGAAAAAGAGAAGAAGAAGAAGAGGAGGTGGATGAGGAGGAGCAGACGAAGAAGAAGAAGAAGAAGACGAAGAAGAGCAGGTGGAGGAGGAGGAGGAGGAGGAGAAGAAGAAGAATGAGAAGAAGAAGAAGCAGAAGAAGAAGAGGACGAGAAGGAGGAGAAGAAGAAGAAGAAGAAGGACAAGAGGAGGAGCAGGAGGAGGAGAAGAAGAATAATAAGAAGATAATGAAGAAGAAGAGGAGGTGAAGTAGAAGAACAAGAAGTAGAAGAAGAGGAGGAGGAGGAGGAGGAGGAGAAGAAGATGAAGAAGCAGAAGTAGAGGAGTAGGAGGAGGAGGAGATGAAGAAGATGAACAGGGGAGGATGAGGAGGAGCAGAAGAAGAAGAAGAAGAAGAAGAGGGGGTGGAGGAGTAGGATGAGGAAAATAATAAAAATAATAGTAAGAAGAATAAGAGGAGGAGGAGGAGGAGGAGAAGAAGCTGAAGAAGAAGAAGAAGAAGATGAAGAAGAGGAGTAGGAGGAGGAGGAGGAGGAGCAGGAGGAGGAGGAGAAGATGAAGCAGAAGAAGAAAGAGAGGGGGAGGAGGAGCAGAAGAAGAAGAAAAAAATGAAGAAGAAGAAGAAGAGGAGTAGGAGGAGAAGGAGGAGGAGAAGAAGAAGAAGAACACGAAAAAGAAGTGGCGGTGAAGGAGGAGGAGGTGGAGGAGAAGAAGAAGAAGAAGAAGATGAAGAATAAGAAAATGAAGAAGAGGAGTAGGAGGAGGAGGAGGTGAAGAAGAAGAAGAAGAAGAGAAGTAGAGGAGGAGGAGGTGGAAGAGGAGGAGAAGAAGAAGAAAAGAAAATTTGAAGAAGAGGAGGCGGATGAGGAGGAGCAGCTGAAGAAGAAGAAGAAGAAGAAGAAGAAGAGCAGGTGGAGGAGGAGGAGGAGGAGAAGAAAAAGAATGAGAAGAAGAAGAAGTAGAAGAAGAAGAAGAAGACGAGGAGTAGGAGGAGGAGGAGGTGAAGAAGAAGAAGAAGAAGAAGAAGAGAAGTAGAGGAGGAGGATGAGGAAGAGGAGGAGAAGAAGAAGAAAAAGTAGATGAAGAAGAAGAAGGTGAAGAAGAGGAGGAGGAGGAGGAGAAGAAGAAGAAAAAGAGAAGAAGAAGAAGAGGAGGTGGATGAGGAGGAGCAGACGAAGAAGAAGAAGAAGAAGACGAAGAAGAGCAGGTGGAGGAGGAGGAGGAGGAGGAGAAGAAGAAGAATGAGAAGAAGAAGAAGCAGAAGAAGAAGAGGACGAGAAGGAGGAGAAGAAGAAGAAGAAGAAGGACAAGAGGAGGAGCAGGAGGAGGAGAAGAATAATAATAAGAAGATAATGAAGAAGAAGAGGAGGTGAAGTAGAAGAACAAGAAGTAGAAGAAGAGGAGGAGGAGGAGGAGGAGGAGAAGAAGATGAAGAAGCAGAAGTAGAGGAGTAGGAGGAGGAGGAGATGAAGAAGATGAACAGGGGAGGATGAGGAGGAGCAGAAGAAGAAGAAGAAGAAGAAGAGGGGGTGGAGGAGTAGGATGAGGAAAATAATAAAAATAATAGTAAGAAGAATAAGAGGAGGAGGAGGAGGAGGAGAAGAAGCAGAAGAAGAAGAAGAAGAAGATGAAGAAGAGGAGTAGGAGGAGGAGGAGGAGGAGCAGGAGGAGGAGGAAAAGATGAAGCAGAAGAAGAAAGAGAGGGGGAGGAGGAGCAGAAGAAGAAGAATAAAATGAAGAAGAAGAAGAAGAGGAGTAGGAGGAGAAGGAGGAGGAGAAGAAGAAGAAGAACACGAAAAAGAAGTGGCGGTGAAGGAGGAGGAGGTGGAGGAGAAGAAGAAGAAGAAGAAGATGAAGAATAAGAAAATGAAGAAGAGGAGTAGGAGGAGGAGGAGGTGAAGAAGAAGAAGAAGAAGAGAAGTAGAGGAGGAGGAGGAGGAAGAGGAGGAGAAGAAGAAGAAAAGAAAATTTGAAGAAGAGGAGGCGGATGAGGAGGAGCAGCTGAAGAAGAAGAAGAAGAAGAAGAAGAAGAGCAGGTGGAGGAGGAGGAGGAGGAGAAGAAAAAGAATGAGAAGAAGAAGCAGAAGAAGAAGAGGACGAGAAGGAGGAGGAGAAGAAGGAGAAGATGAGGAGGAGGAGGAGGAGAAGAATAATAAGAAGAAGATAAAGAAGAAGAAGAGGTGGAGGAGGAGGAGGTGGAGTAGAAGAAGAAGAAGAGGAGGAGGAGGAGTAGGAGAAGAAAAAGGAGAAGTAGAAGAAGAAGTAGAAGAAGAGGAGGAGTAGAAGGAGGAGAAGAAGAAGATGAAGAAAAAGAAGAAGAAGGAGAGGAGGAGGAGGAGGAGGAGGAGAAGAAGAAGAATAATAAGAAGAAGAAAAGGAGGAGGAGGAGAAGAAGAAGAAGAAGAAGAAGAAGAAGAAGAAGAAGAAGAAGTAGAAGAAGAAGAAGAGGTGGAGTAGGAGGAGGAGAAGAAGAAGCAGTGGATGTAGAAGATTAAGAAGAAGAGGAGGAGGAGGGGGAGGAGAAGAAGAAGAACAAGAAGAAGGAGAAGAGGAGGAGGAGGAGCAGGAGGAGGAGAATAATAATAATAATAAGAAGAAGAAGAAGAGGAGGAGGAGGAGGAGTAGAAGAAGAAGAAGAAAGAGTGGAGTAGGAGGAGCAGAAGAAGAAGAAGAAGAAAAAGAAGAAGAAGAAGAGGAGAAGAAGAAGAAGAAGAAGAAGAAGAAGAAGAAGAAGAAGAAGAAGAAGAAGAAGAAGAAGAAGAAGATGAGGAAGAGGAAGAAGAAGAAAAAGAGTGGGAGGAGGAGGAGAAGAAGAAGAAGTAGACGTAGAAGAAGAAGAAGAGAAGGAGGAGGAGTTGGAGAAGGAGAAGAAGAAGAAGAATGAGAAAAGGAAGAGGAGGAGAAGGAGGAGGACTTGGAGGAGAAGAAGAAGAAGATGAAGAAGAGGAGCAGGAGGAGGAGGAGGTGAATGAGAAGAATAAGAAGAGAAGTAGAGGAGGAGGATGAGGAAGAGGAGGAGAAGCAGAAGAAAAAGTAGAAGAAGAAGAAGAAGATGAAGAAGAGGAGGAGGATGAGGATTAGAAGAAGAAGGCTAGAAGATGAAGATGAAGATGAAGAAGAAGAAGAGTTGGAGGAGGAGGAGGAGGCGAAGAAGTAGATGTAGAACTAGGAGAAGAAGAAGAAGAAGTGGAGGAGGGGGAGGAGGAGAAATAGAAGAAGAAGAAGACGAAGAAGAAGAGGAGGAGGAGGAAGAGACGACGAAGAAGAAGAAGAAGTAGAGGAGTAGGAGGAGAAGAAGAAGAAGAAGAAGAAGAAGAAGAACAGGGGAGGATGAGGAGGAGATTTTGAAGAAGAAGATGAAAAAGAATCAGAGGAAGAGGTGTAGGAGGAGGAGGAGGAGGAGAAGATAAAGAAGAAGAAGAAGAAGAAGAAGAGGAAGAGGATGAGGAGGAGGAGAAGAAGAAGAAGATGAGGAGGAGGAGGAGAAGAAAAAGAAGAAGTAGAAGAAGAAGAAGAGCTTGAGGAGGAAAGTAGGAGAAGAAGAAGAAGAAGAAGAAGTAGAAGAAGAGGAGGAGGAGGTGGAGAAAAGAAGATGAAGAAGTAGAAGAGGAGGAGGAGGAGAAGTTGAAGAAGAAGAAAACGAAGAGGAGTAGGAGGATTAGGAGGAGGAGGAGAAGATAAAGAAGAAGAAGAAGAAGAAGAAGAGGAGGAGAATGAGGAGGAGGGGAAGAAGAAGTAGAAGAAGAGGAGGAGGATGAGGAAAAGAAGAAGAAGAAGAAGAAGAAGAAGAACAGCTTGAGGAGGAGGAGGAGGAGGAGGAGATGAAGAAGAAAAGAAGAAGAAGAAGAGGAGGAGGAGGAGATGTTGAAGAAGAAGAAGAAGAAGAAGAGGAGGCGGTGGAGGAGAAGTTGAAGAAGAAGAAGTAGAAGAGGAGGAGGAGGTGGAGAACAAGAGGAAGAAGAAGAAGAGGAGGAGGAGGAGGAGAAGAAGAAGTAGAAGAAGAAAAAGAAGAAGAAGAAGAAGAATTCGAAGAGCAGGAGGAGGAGAAGAAAACAAAGTAGAAATAGAAGAAGAAGAACAAGACGACGAGGAGGAGGAAAACAAGTTGTAGTAGAAGAAGAAGAAGATAAGAGGAGGAGGAGTAGAAGAAGTAGAAGAAGTAGAAGAAGAAAAGAAAAGGAGGAGGAGGAGAAGAAGAAGAAGAAGAAGAAGAAGAAGAAGAAGAGTAGGAGGAGGAGAAGAAGAAGATGAAGAACAGGGGGAGAATGAGGAGGAGCAGAAGAAGAAAAAGAAGAGGGGGTGGAGGAGGACGACGAAAATAATAAAAATAATAAGAAGAAGAGGAGGAGGAGAAGGAGAAGAAGGAGAAGAAGAAGAAGAAGAAGAAGAAGAAGAAGAAGAAGAAGAAGAAGAAGAAGAAGAAGAAGAAGAAGAAGAAGAAGAAGAGGCGGAAGAGGCAGAGGAGTAGGAGGAGGAGGATGAGCAGAAGAAGAAGAAGAAGAAGAGGAAGAAAAAGAAGAGGTGGAGGAGGCGGAGGAGAAGAAGAAGAAGAAGAAGGAGAAGAAGAAGAAAAAGAGGAGGAGGAGGAGGAGGAGAAGAAGAAGAAGAGGAGGAGGAGGAGCAGGAGGAGGAGAATAATAAGAAGAAGACGAACTGGAGGAGGAGGAGGAGAAGAAGAAGAAGTAGAAGTAGAAGAAGAAGAAGAAGAAGAAGAAGAAGAAGAGGAGGAGGAAGAGAAGAAGAAGATGAAGAAGCAGAAGTAGAGGAGTAGAAGGAGGAGGAGAAGAAGAAGAAGAACAGGGGGTGGATGAGGAGGAGCAGAAGAAGAAGAAGAAGAAGAAGAAGAGGGGGCGTAGGAGAAAAAGAAGAAGGAGGAGAAGCAGAAGAAGAAGAGGAGCAGGAGGGGTAGGAGGTGGAGGAGGAGGAGAAGAAGAAACAGAAGAATAAAGAGAGGAGGAGGAGGAGCAGGAGAAGAAGAAGAAAATGAAGAAGAAGAAGAGGAGGAGGAGGAGGAGAAGAAGAAGAAGAGGAAGAAGAAGAAGAAGAAGAAGAAGAAGAAGAAGAAGAAGAAGATGAAGAAGAAGAGGAGGAGGAGGTGAAGTTGAAGAAGAAGAAGTAGGAGAGGAGGAGGTGGAGGTGGAGAAGAAAAGGAAGAAGAAGAGGAGGAGGAGGAGGAGAAGAAGAAGTAGAAGAAGAAAAAGAAGAAGAAGATGAAGAAGAAGTCGAAGAGGAGGAGGAGGAGAAGAAAAAGCAGTAGAAATAGAAGAAGAAGAACAAGACGAAGAGGAGGAGGAGGAGTAGAAGAAGTAGAAGAAGTAGAAGTAGAAAAGAAGAGGAGGAGGAGGAGGAGAAGAAGAAGAAGAAGAAGAAGAAGAAGAAGAAGAAGAAGAAGAAGAAGAAGAAGAGGAGGAGGAGATGTTGAAGAAGACGAAGAATAAGAAGAAGAGGAGGAGGAGAAGATAAAGAAGAAGAAGAGGAGCAGGATGAGGAGGAGGTGAAGAAGAAGAAGAGGAGGAGGAGGAGGACGAGAAGAAGAAGAAGTAGAAGAAGAAGAGCTTGAGGAGGTGGAGGAGAAGAAGAAGTAGAGGAGGAGGAGGAGGAGGAGAAGAAGAAGAAGAAGAAGAAGAAGAAGAAGAAGACGAGCTTGAGGAGTAGGAGTAGGAGAAGAAGAAGAAGAAGGAGAAGTAGAAGAAGAGGAGTCGGAGGAGGAGGAGTTGCAGAAGATGGAGAAGAAGAAGTAGAAGAAGAAGAGGAGGAGGAGGAGGAGCAGGAGAAGAATTAGAATTAGAAGAAGACGAAGAGGAGGAGGAGGAGGAGAAAAAGAAGAAGAAGAAGAAGAAGAAGAAGAGAAGAGCTTGAGGAGTAGGAGTAGGAGAAGTAGAAGAAGAAGAAGTAGAAGAAGAGGAGTCGGCGGAGGAGGAGTTGCAGAAGATGGAGAAGAAGAAGTAGAAGAAGAAGAGGAGGAGGAGGAGGAGGAGCAGGAGAAGTAGAAGTAGAAGAAGATGAAGAGGAGGAGAAGGAGGGGGAGGAGAAGAAGAAGAAGAAGAGGAGGAGGAGGAGGAGGAGAGAAGAAGAAGAAGAAGAAAAACAAGAAGAGGAAGAAGAGGAGGAGGCGGAGGCTGAGGTGAAGAAGAAGAAGAAGAACAAGAGGAAGATGTGCAGGAGGGGGAGAAGAAGAAGAAGAAGAAGAAGAAGAAGAAGAAAAGAAGTAAAAGAAGAAAGGAGGAGGAGGAGGAGAAGAAGAAGAAAACGAAGAAGAAGAAGAAGAAGAGGAGGAAAGGAAGAAGAAGTAGAAGTAGAAGAAGAAGAGGAGGAGGTGGAGCAGAAGAAGAATAGTAATAGGGGATTCGATTGTAAGGGGAATAGATAGGGGTTTCTGTGGTCGCGACCGAGACTCCAGGATGGTATGTTGCCTCCCTGGTGCAAGGGTCAAGGATGTCTCGGCGCGGGTGCAGAACATTCTGGAGGGGGAGGGGGAACAGCCAGTTGTCGTGATACATGTTGGTACCAACGACGTAGCTAAAAAAAGGGAAGAGGTCCTACAAGTAGAATTTAGGGAGTTAGGAGCCAAGCTAAAAAGTAGGACCTCGAAGGTAGTAATCTCTGGATTACTACCAGTGCCACGTGCTAGTAAGAGTACAGAGAACAGGATAGTTAGGCTAAATACGTGGCTTGAGCAGTGGTGTAAGAGGGAGGGTTTTAAATTTTTGAGGCATTGGAACCAGTTTTGTGGTAGGTGTGACCTATACAAAAGGGACGGTCTACACCTGTGCAAAGATGGAACTGATGTTCTCGGGGTAATTTTTGATAAAGCAGTTCGGGAGCATTTAAACTAGTATGGCAGGGGGCTAGAAACCTATGTAGTGAAATAGAGGGAAGTGAAAGGCAGACAGAAATAAATGGTAAAAGGGTGAGGAACAAAAAACAAAGGGCCAAACCAATTCATAAAAAATGTGAGCATAAAAAAAGCCTGAGGGTTTTATACCTTAATGCGAGAAGCATCAGGAACAAGGTAGATGAATTAGCTGTGGAAATAGAGGTTAATAATTATGATCTCATTGGGATTACGGAAACATGGTTGCAGGGTGAGCAGGGCTGGGAGCTTAACATACAGGGGTATTCAGTATTTAGTAAGGATCGACAAAAAAGAAAGGGAGGAGGGGTAGCATTGCTGGTAAAAGAAGGGATAAATGCAATTGAAAGGAAGGATATTAACTCAGTTAATACAGAATCTATATGGGTGGAGCTAAGAAATAGCGAGGGGCGAAAAACATTAATAGGAGTGGTATATAGGCCTCCAAATAGTAAAATAGAGGTTGGGGAGGGCATCACGAGGGAAATTAGAGAAGCGTGCAATAAGAGCACAGCTGTCATCATAGGTGACTTTAACTTACATATAGATTGGAATAGCCTAATCAGTAAAAATAATGAGGAGGAGGAATTCCTTGAGTGTTTAAGGGATGGTTATCTGGATCAATATGTCGAGGAACCAACTCGGGAACAGGCTATATTGGACTGGGTACTGTGCAATGAGAAGGGACTAATTAGTAATCTTGTTGTACGGGTACCCTTGGGTCAGAGCGATCATAACATGATCGATTTCTCACTCGAAATGGAGAGCGAAGAAATTGACTCAGATACTAAGGTCCTGAATTTAAACAAGGGGAATTATGATGCCATTAGACGGGAACTGAGTAGGTCTGATTGGACAACGTTCCTGGGAGGACTGGAGGTAGATAAACAATGGCAAGCATTTAAAGATAGAATGACAAAATTGCAAAA
Organism: Squalus acanthias; assembly: GCA_030390025.1. Lineage (NCBI taxonomy): Eukaryota > Metazoa > Chordata > Chondrichthyes > Squaliformes > Squalidae > Squalus > Squalus acanthias. The sequence goes on along the minus strand of CM059427.1, from coordinate 206,352,571 downwards.
ATTGTTTATACCAATCTGGCATAAAAGGAAATCTAAAAAGGTGACTCAACCGTGGATAACAGGGGAAATTAGAGACAGCATAAAATCCAAAGATAGGGCGTATAAAATAGCCAAAAAAAGCGCCAGAGCGGAAGATTGGGAACAGTTTAAGATAGAGCAAAGGAGGACAAAGGGCTTAATCAAGAGGGGCAAAATAGCTTACGAAAGCAAGCTGGCGGAAAATATAAAAACTAACTCCAAAAGCTTTTATAAGTATATCAAGAGGAAAAGACTGGTGAAAACCAAAGTTGGCCCATTGCAGTCAGATACGGGGGAATATATAACGGGAAATAAAGAAATGGCAGACCAACTAAATGCATACTTTGGGTCAGTCTTTACGAAGGAAGACACAAAAAACCTCCCTGGGATATCGGGAAAAATAGGGACATTTGCAAAGGAGGAACTGACGCAAGTCAATATCTCTAAGGATATGGTGTTAAGGAAGCTAAAGGGATTGAAGGCGGACAAATCCCCAGGGCCTGATAACATGCATCCTAGGGTGCTGAAGGAGGTGGCCCTAGAGATAGCGGATGCACTAAGTATGATTTTTCAGAATTCATTAGACTCTGGAACAGTGCCCATGGATTGGAGGGTAGCTAACGTTACCCCACTATTCAAAAAGGGGGGTAGGGAAAAAGCAGGTAATTACAGACCTGTAAGCCTTACATCAGTTGTGGGCAAAATGCTGGAGTCCATCATTAAGGATGAAATAGCGGAGCACTTAGCAAATGGGGACAGGATAGGACAGAGTCAACATGGATTTACAAAGGGTAAATCGTGCTTGACTAATCTATTGGAATTTTTTGAGGGAGTAACTGGTAAAATAGATGGGGGAGAGCCAGTAGATGTGGTGTACCTGGACTTCCAAAAGGCCTTCGATAAGGTCCCACATAAAAGATTAGCAGGGAAAATTGAAGCTCATGGGATAAAGGGGAAAGTATTGACGTGGATAGAGAACTGGCTGTCAGATAGAAAACAGAGAGTTGGAATAAACGGCTCATTTTCTGAATGGCAGGCAGTAACAAGTGGGGTACCACAGGGATCTGTCCTGGGTCCCCAGCTGTTCACAATTTACATTAATGACCTGGATCAGGGAGTCGGATGCAGCATTTCCAAATTTGCAGACGACACTAAACTAGGAGGGGGGGTGGGCTCAGAGGAGGAGACCAGGAAGCTCCAGAGCGATTTGGACAGACTGGGTGATTGGGCGGATAAATGGCAGATGCACTATAATGTGGACAAGTGCGAAGTTATCCACCTTGGGTGCAGGAACGGGAGGGCAAATTATTATTTAAATGGCAATAAATTGGGAGAGGGGGAAGTACAGAGAGACCTGGGTGTTCTTGTACACCAGTCACTGAAGGCGAGCATGCAGGTGCAACAGGCGATCAAGAAGGCAAACGGTATGCTGGCCTTCATAGCAAAAGGGTTGGAATACAGGAACAGGGATACCTTGCTGCAGCTGTACAGGGCACTGGTGAGACCACACCTCGAGTACTGTGTACAGTTTTGGTCGCCTCATCTGAGGAAAGATGTTCTTGCCATGGAGGGGGTGCAGCGGCGATTCACCAGGCTGATACCAGGAATGGCGGGATTGACCTATGAGGAGAGACTATGTAGTTTAGGGATGTACACACTGGAGTTTAGAAGATTGAGAGGGGACCTCATAGAAGTGTATAAAATTCTGACAGGTCTAGACAGACTAGATGCAGAAGGAATGTTTCCCTTGGCGGGTGAGAACAGAACTAGAGGACATAATTTAAGGATAAGGGCTAAACCATTTAGGACAGAAATGAGGGGGAATTTCTTCACTCAGAGGGTGGTGAACCTGTGGAACTCATTGCCACAGAGGGCAGTGTACGCCAGCTCATTAAATATATTTAAGAGGGAATTAGATATATTTCTACAGGCAAAAGGGGTTAAGGGTTACGGAGAGAAGGCGGGGACGGGATACTGAATTGGAGGATCAGCCATGATCTCATTAAATGGCGGAGCAGGCTCGAAGGGCCGGATGGCCTACTCCTGCTCCTATCTTCTATGTATCTATGTATCTATGTAAGAAGAAGAAGAAGAAGAAGAAGAAAAGAGGAGGATGAGGAGGAGGAGAAGAAGAAGAGGAGGAGGAGGAGGAGGAGGAGAAGAAGAAGAAGAAGAAGAAGCAGAAGAGAAGAGCTTGAGGAGTAGGAGTAGGAGAAGTAGAAGAAGAAGAAGAAGTAGAAGAAGACGAGTCGGCGGAGGAGGATTTGCAGAAGATGGAGAAGAAGAAGTAGAACAAGAAGAGGAGGAGCAGGAGAAGAAGTAGAAGTAGAAGAAGACGAAGAGGAGGAGAAGGAGAAGAAGAAGAAGAAGAAGAAGAGGAGGAGGAGGAGGAGGAGGAGGAGAGAAGAAGAAGAAGCAAAACAAGAAGAGGAAGAAGAGGAGGAGGCGGAGGATGAGGTGAAGAAGAAGAAGAAGAACAAGAGGAAGAGGCGCAGGAGGTGGAGAAGAAGAAGAAGAAGAAGAAGAAGAAGAAGAAGAAGAAGAAGAAGAAGAAAAGAGGAGGATGAGGAGGAGGAGAAGAAGAAGAGGAGGAGGAGGAGAAGAAGATGAAGTAGAAGAAGCAGAAGAAGAGCTTGAGGAGGAGGAGTAGGAGAAGAAGAAGAAGAAGTTGAAGAAGAGGAGTAGGAGGAGGAGGTGGAGAAAAGAAGAAGAAGAAGAAGAGGAGGAGGAGGAGAAGTTGAAGAAGAAGAAGTAGAAGAAGAAGAAGTGGAGTAGGAGGAGGAGGAGGAGGAGAAGATAAAGAAGAAGAAGAAGAAGAGGAGGAGAATGAGTAGGAGGGGCAGAAGAAGAAGAAGAGGAGGAGGAGGAGGAGGAGGAGAAGAAGAAGAAGAAGAAGAAGAAGAAGAAGAGCTTGATGAAGAGGAAGAGGAGGAGGAGGAGAAGAAGCAGAAGAAGAAGAAGAAGAAGAAGAAGAAGAAGAGGAGGAGGAGGTGAAGTTGAAGAAGAAGAAGTAGGAGAGGAGGAGGTGGAGGTGGAGAAGAAGAGGAAGAAGAAGAGGAGGAGGAGGAGGAGGAGGAGAAGAAGTAGAAGAAGAAAAAGAAGAAGAAGATGAAGAAGAAGTCGAAGAGGAGTAGGAGGAGAAGAAAAAGAAGTAGAAATAGAAGAAGAACAAGACGAAGAGGAGGAGGAGGAGTAGAAGAAGTAGAAGAAGTAGAAGTAGAAAAGAAGAGGAGGAGGAGGAGAAGAAGAAGAAGAAGAAGAAGAAGAAGAAGAAGAGGAGGAGGAGATGTTGAAGAAGAAGAAGAAGAAGAAGAAGAAGAAGAAGAAGAAGGAGGAGGAGGAGGAGAAGTTGAAGAAGAAGAAGTAGAAGGAGAGGAGGAGGTGGAGGTGGAGAAGAAGAGGAAGAAGAAGAGGAGGAGGAGGAGGAGGAGAAGAAGAAGAAGTAGAAGAAGAAAAAGAAGAAGAAGATGAAGAAGAAGTCGAAGAGGAGGAGGAGGAGAAGAAAAAGAAGTAGAAATAGAAGAAGAAGAACAAGACGAAGAGGAGGAGGAGGAGTAGAAGAAGTAGAAGAAGTAGAAGTAGAAAAGAAGAGGAGGAGGAGGAGGAGAAGAAGAAGACGAAGAAGAAGAAGAAGAAGAAGAATAGGAGAGGAGGAGATGTTGAAGAAGACGAAGAATAAGAAGAAGAGGAGGAGGAGGAGAAGAAGAAGAAGAAGAAGAAGAAGCAGAAAAAGAAGAGGAGCAGGATGAGGAGGAGGTGAAGAAGAGGAAGAAGTAGAGGAGGAGGAGGACGAGAAGAAGAAGAAGTAGAAGAAGAAGAGCTTGAGGAGGTGGAGGAGAAGACGAAGTAGAGGAGGAGGAGGAGGAGGAGAAGAAGAAGAAGAAGAAGAGAAGAGCTTGAGGAGTAGAAGTAGGAGAAGAAGAAGAAGAAGAAGTAGAAGAAGAGGAGTCAGAGGAGGAGGAGTTGCAGAAGATGGAGAAGAAGAAGTAGAAGAAGATGAGGAGGAGGAGGAGGAGGAGCAGGAGAAGAAGTAGAAGTAGAAGAGGAGGAAGAGGAGGAGAAGGAGGGGAGGAGAAGAAGAAGAAGAAGAAGAAGAGGAGGAGGTGGAGGAGAGAAGAAGAAGAAGAAGAAGAAAAACAAGAAGAGGAAGAAGAGGAGGTGGCGGAGGATGAGGTGAAGAAGAAGAAGAAGAACAAGAGGAAGAGGCGCAGGAGGTGGAGAAGAAGAAGAAGAAGAGCAGCAGCAGGTGAAGAAGAAGAAGAAGACCAGCAGCAGATGATGAAGAAGACGAAGAAGAAGAGCAGAATCAGGTGAAGAAGAAGTAGAAGAAGAAGAGCAGCAGCAGAGTAAGAAGTAGAAGAAGAAGAAGAGAAGCAACAGATGAAGAAGAAAAGGAAGAAGAAGAATAAGGGGAAGAAGAGTATTAGCAGAAGAAGAAGAAGTAGAAGGAGAAGAAGAAGAGCAGCAGCTGATGAAGAAGAAGAAGAAGAAGTAGAGCAGCAGCAGATGAAGAATCAGAAGAAGAGGAAGAAGAGAAGCAGCAGATTAAGAAGAAGAAGAAGAAGATGATGAAGAAAGCAGCAGCAGATCTATAAGAACAAGAAGACGATGAAGAAGAAGAACAAGAAGAGGAAGAAGAGCAGCTGATGAAGAAGAAGAAGAAGTAGAGCAGCAGCAGATGAAGAAGAAGAAGATGAAGAAGAAGAAGAAGAGCAGCAGCGGATGAAGAGGAAGAAGAAGAAGAAGACCAGCAGCAGATGAAGAAGAAGAAAAGAAGAAGAGCAATAGCAGATGATGAATAAGAAGAAGAAGAGCAGAATCAGATGAAGAGGAAGAAGAAGAAGAAGAAGAAGTGCAGCAGCAGATGAAGAAGAAGAAGAAGAGCAGCACCAGATGAAGAAGAAGAAGAAGAGCAGAAGCAGATGAAAAGAAGAAGAAGAAGAAGAAGAGCAGCAGATGAAGAAGAAGAAGCAGAAGAAGAAGAAGAAGTAGAAGAAGTGCAGCAGCAGATGTAGAAGAAGGAGAAGAAGAAGATGAAGAAGAAGAAGAAGAAGAGCAGCAGCAGCTGAAGAAGAAGAAGAGCAGCAGCAGATGATGAAGAAGAAGAAGAAGAGCAGAATCAGATGAAGAAGAAGTAGAAGAAGAAGAAGAGCAGCAGATGGTAAAGAAGAAAAAGAGCAGCAGCAGGTGAAGAATAAGGAGAAGAAGAAGAAGTAGAAGAAGAAATAGAAGAAGTGCAGCAGCAGATGAAGAAGCAGAAGAAGAGCAGCAGCAGGTGAAGAAGATGAAGAAGAAGAATAAGAAGCAGAAGAAGAAGAGGAGCAGTTCCAGGTGAAGAAGTAGAAGATGAAGAAGAAGAAGAAGAAGAAGAAGAAGAAGAAGAAGATGAAGAGCAGCAGCAGATGAAGAGGAAGAAGAAGAGCAGCAGCAGGTGAAGAAGAAGGAGAAGAAAAATATGAAGAAGAAGAAGAAGAAGAGCAGCAGCAGCTGAGGAAGAAGAAGAAGAGCAGCAGCAGGTGAAGAAGAAGAAGAAGAGTAGCAGCAGATGAAGAAGAAGAAGAAGAGCAGCAGCAGATGAAGAAGAAGAAGAAGAAGAAGTTCAGCAGCAGAGGAAGAAGGAGAAGCAGAAGAAGAAGAAGAGCAGCAGCTGATGAAGGAGAAGAAGAAGATAAGCAGCAGATGAAGATGAAGAAGAAGAAGAAGATGATGAAGAAAGCAGCAGCAGATCTATAAGAACAAGAAGAGGATGAAGAAGAAGAACAAGAAGAGGAAGAAGAGCAGCTGATGAAGAAGTAGAAGAAGTAGAGCAGCAGCAGATGAAGAAGAAGAAGAAGAGCAAAAGCAGATAAAATGAAGAATAATAATAATAAGAAGAAGAAGAGCAGCAGATGAAGAAGAAGTAGAAGCAGAAGAAGAAGAAGAAGAAGAAGAAGAAGAAGAAGAAGAAGAAGAAGAATAGCGGCAGCGGAGGAAGAGGAAGAAGAAGAAGAGGAACAAAAGCAGCAGCAATTGAAGAAGAAGGAGGAGAAGAAGAAGAATCAGAAGAAGAAGAGCAGCAGCAGATGATGAAGAAGATGAAGAAGAAAAGCAGAATTAGATGAAGAAGAAGTAGAAGAAGAAGAAGAGCAGCAGATGAAGAAGAAGTAGAAGCAGAAGAAGAAGAAGAAGAAGAAGAAGAAGAAGAAGAAGAAGAAGAAGAAGAAGAAGAAGAAGAAGAAGAAGAATAGCGGCAGCGGAGGAAGAGGAAGAGGAAGAAGAAGAAGAGGAACAAGAGCAGCAGCAATTGAAGAAGAAGGAGGAGAAGAAGAAGAATCAGAAGAAGAAGAGCAGCAGCAGATGATGAAGAAGAAGAAGAAGAAAAGCAGAATCAGATGAAGAAGAAGTAGAAGAAGAAGAAGAGCAGCAGCAGATGTAGAACAAGAAGAAGACGAGCAGCAGCAGATGATGAAGAAGAAGAAGAGCAGAAGCAAATGTAGAAGAAGAACAGGAATAGCAGCAGCAGATGAAGAAGAAGAAGAAAAAAAGAAGAAGAAGAACAGCAGCAGATGAAGAAGAAGAAGAAGAAGTAATTGAAGAAGAAGAAGAAGTGCAGCAGCAGAAGAAGAAGAAGATGAAGAAGAAGATGAAGAAGAAGATGAAGAAGAAGATGAAGAAGGAAAGCAGCAGCAGATGAAAAAGAAGAAGAAGAAAAAGTAGCAGAACAAAAAGAAAAAGATCAGCAGCAGATGAAGAAGAAGAAGAAGAAGAAGAAGAGCAGCAGCAGATGAAGAAGAAGAAGTAGAAGAAAAGGAAGAAGAGCAGCAGCAGATGATGAAGAAGAAGAAGAAGATGAAGTCGAAGATGAGCAGCAGCAGATTAAGAAGACGTAGAAGAAGAAGAAGAAGAAGAAGCGTAGCAGCAGATGAAGAAGAAGAAGATGAAGAGCAGCAGCAGGTGGAGAAGAAGGAGAAGAAGAAGTGCAGCAGCAGTTGAAGAAGAAGAAGGAGAAGAAGATGAAGAAGAAGAAAAAGAAGAGCAGCACCAGATATAAAAGAAGAAGAAGAAGAAGATCAGCAGCAGATGAAGAAGAAGTTGAAGAAGAGCAGCAGCAGATGAAGAACAAAAAGAAGGAGAAGAAGAAAAAGCAGAAGCAGAAGATGGAGAAGAAGAAGAAGCAGAAAAAGAAGAAGAAGAGCAGCAGCAGATAAAGAAAAGAAGAATAAGAAGAAAAAGTGCAGCAGCAAATCAAGAAGAAGATAAAGTAGAAGAAGAAGAAGAAGAAGAGCAGCAGCAGATGAAGTAGAAGAAGAAGAAGGAGGGCAGCAGCAGATGACAAAGTAGAAGAAGAAGAAGAAGAGATGCAGCAGATGAAGAAGAAGACGAAGAAGAAGAGCAGCAGCAGATGAAGAAGAAGAAGAAGAAGAAGCACAACAGCAGATGATGAAGAAGAAGATGAAGGAGAAGAAGATGAAGCAGAAGAAAAAGAAGAGCAGCAGCTGATATAAAAGAAGAAGAAGAAGAAGAGTAGCAGCAGATTAAGAAGAAGAAGAAGAAGAAGAGCAGCAGCTGATGATGAAGAAGAAGAAGATAAGCAGCAGCAGATGTAGAAGAGGAGAAGAAGAAGAAGAGCAGCAGCAGATGAAGAAGAAGTAGAAGAAGAAGAATGGAGAATAAGAGGAGCAGCAGAAGAAGAAGAAGAAGAAGAAGAAGATGAAGAAGGAAAGCAGCAGCAGATGGAAAAGAAGAAGAAAAAAAGAAGAAAAACAAGAAGTAGAGCAGCAGATGATGAAGAAGAAGATGAAGAAGTAGAGCAGCAGCAGATGAAGAAGCAGAAGAAGAAGAAGAACAGAAGCAGCAGATGAAGAAGAAGAAGAAGAGTAGCAGCAGATGAAGAAGAAGAAGTAAAAGAGCAGCGGCAGATGAAAAGAATAAGTTGAAGAAGAGCAGCAGATGAAGAAGAAGAAGAAGCTGAAGAAGAAGAAGAAGATGAAGAAGTGCAGCAGCAGATGAAGAAGAAAAATAATAAGAATAAGAATAAGGGGAAGAAGAGCATCAGCAGAAGAAGAAGAAGTAGAAGGCGAAGAAGAAGAGCAGCAGCTGATGAAGAAGAAGAAGAAGAAGTAGGGCAGCAGCAGATGAAGAAGCAGAAGAAGAGGAAGAAGAGAAGCAGCAGATGAAGAAGAAGAAGAAGAAGATGATGAAGAAAGCAGCAGCAGATCTATAAGAACAAGAAGAAGACGATGAAGAAGAAGAACAAGAACAGGAAGAAGAGCAGCTGATGAAGAAGAAGAAGAAGTAGAGCAGCAGCAAATGAAGAAGAAGAAGTGTAAAAGCAGATAAAATGAAGAAGAATAAATGGGGACAGGATAGGACAGAGTCAACATGGATTTACAAAGGGTAAATCGTGCTTGACTAATCTATTGGAATTTTTTGAGGGAGTAACTGGTAAAATAGATGGGGGAGAGCCAGTAGATGTGGTGTACCTGGACTTCCAAAAGGCCTTCGATAAGGTCCCACATAAAAGATTAGCAGGGAAAATTGAAGCTCATGGGATAAAGGGGAAAGTATTGACGTGGATAGAGAACTGGCTGTCAGATAGAAAACAGAGAGTTGGAATAAACGGCTCATTTTCTGAATGGCAGGCAGTAACAAGTGGGGTACCACAGGGATCTGTCCTGGGTCCCCAGCTGTTCACAATTTACATTAATGACCTGGATCAGGGAGTCGGATGCAGCATTTCCAAATTTGCAGACGACACTAAACTAGGAGGGGGGGTGGGCTCAGAGGAGGAGACCAGGTAGCTCCAGAGCGATTTGGACAGACTGGGTGATTGGGCGGATAAATGGCAGATGCACTATAATGTGGACAAGTGCGAAGTTATCCACCTTGGGTGCAGGAACGGGAGGGCAAATTATTATTTAAATGGCAATACATTGGGAGAGGGGGAAGTACAGAGAGACCTCGGTGTTCTTGTACACCAGTCACTGAAGGCGAGCATGCAGGTGCAACAGGCGGTCAAGAAGGCAAACGGTATGCTGGCCTTCATAGCAAAAGGGTTGGAATACAGGAACAGGGATACCTTGCTGCAGCTGTACAGGGCACTGGTGAGACCACACCTCGAGTACTGTGTACAGTTTTGGTCGCCTCATCTGAGGAAAGATGTTCTTGCCATGGAGGGGGTGCAGCGGCGATTCACCAGGCTGATACCAGGAATGGCGGGATTGACCTATGAGGAGAGACTATGTAGTTTAGGGATGTACACACTGGAGTTTAGAAGATTGAGAGGGGACCTCATAGAAGTGTATAAAATTCTGACAGGTCTAGACAGACTAGATGCAGAAGGAATGTTTCCCTTGGCGGGTGAGAACAGAACTAGAGGACATAATTTAAGGATAAGGGCTAAACCATTTAGGACAGAAATGAGGGGGAATTTCTTCACTCAGAGGGTGGTGAACCTGTGGAACTCATTGCCACAGAGGGCAGTGTACGCCAGCTCATTAAATATATTTAAGAGGGAATTAGATATATTTCTACAGGCAAAAGGGGTTAAGGGTTAGGGAGAGAAGGCGGGGACGGGATATTGAATTGGAGGATCAGCCATGATCTCATTAAATGGCGGAGCAGGCTCGAAGGGCCGGATGGCCTACTCCTGCTCCTATCTTCTATGTATCTATGTAAGAAGAGCAGCAGATGAAGAAGAAGTAGAAGCAGAAGAAGAAGAAGAAGAAGAAGAAGAAGAAGAAGAAGAAGAAGAAGAAGAAGAAGAAGAGCGGCAGCGGAGGAAGAGGAAGAGGAAGAAGAAGAAGAGGAACAAGAGCAGCAGCAATTGAAGTAGAAGGAGGAGAAGAAGAAGAATCAGAAGAAGAAGAGCAGCAGCAGATGATGATGAAGAAGAAGAAAAGCAGAATCAGATGAAGAAGAAGTAGAAGAAGAAGAAGAGCAGCAGCAGATGCAGAAGAAGAAGAAGACGAGCAGCAGCAGATGATGAAGAAGAAGAAGAGCAGAAGCAAATGTAGAAGAAGAAGAGGAATAGCAGCAGCAGATGAAGAAGAAGAAGAAAAAAGAAGAAGAAGAACAGCAGCAGATGAAGAAGAAGAAGAAGTAGTGCAGCAGCAGATGAAGAAGAAGAAGAAGTAGAAATTGAAGAAGAAGAAGAAGAAGTGCAGCAGCAGATGAAGAAGAAGAAGAAGAAGAGCAGCAGCAGATGAAGAAGAAGAAGAAGAGCAGAAGCAGATCAAAAGAAGAAGAAGAAGTAAAGCAGCAGATGAAGAAGAAGATGAAGAAGAAGAAGAAGAGGAGCAGCAGCAGATGAAGAAGAAGAATAAGAGCATAGCAGATGAAGAAGAAGAAGTAGAGCAGCAGATGAAGAAGAAGATGAAGAAGAAGAAGAAGAGGAGCAGCAGCAGATGAAGAAGAAGAAGAAGGAGGAGAAGAAGAAGAAGAGCAGCAACAGGTGAAGAAGATGGAGTAGAAGAAGAAGAAGCAGAAAAAGAAGATGAAGAGCAGCAGCAGATGAAGAAGAAGAAGAAGATGAAGAGCAGCAGCAGATGAAGAAGAAGAAGAAGAAGAAGCGCAGCAGCAGATGAAGAATAAGAAGAAGGAGAAGATGAAGAAGAAGAAAATGAAGAGCAGCAGCAGATATGAAAAGAAGAAAAGCAGCAGCAGATGAAGAAGTAGAAGAAGTGGAAGAAGAAAAAGAAGAAGTAGAGCAGCAGCAGATGAAAAAGAAGAAGAAGGAGAGCAGCAGCAAATGAAGAAGAAGAAGAAGAAGAAGAAGAAGAAGAAGAAGTAGAGGAAGAAGAAGAAGTGCAGCAGCAGATGAAGAAGTTGAAGAAGAGCAGCAGCAGAAGAAGAAGCAGAAGAAGAAGAGCAGCAGTAGATGAAGAAGAAGCAGAAGAAGAGCAGCAGCAGATGAAGAAGTAGAAGAAGATGAGCAGCAGCAGATGAAGAAGAAGAAGAAGAAATGCAGCAGCAGTTGAAGAAGAAGAAGAAGGAGAAGAAGATGAAGCAGATCAGCAGCAGATGAAGAAGAAGAAGAGGAAGTAGAAAAAGAAGAAGTAGAGCAGCAGCAGATGAAGAAGAAGAAGAAGTAGTAGAGGAAGAAGAAGAAGAAGAGCAGCAGCAGATGAATAAGAAGAAGAAGAAGAAGAAGAAGAAGAGCTGCAGCTGATGAAGAAGTTCAAGAAGAGCAGCAGCAGAAGAAGAAGAAGCAGAGGAAATGAAGGAGAAGAAGAAGAAGAGGAGCAGCAGCAGACGAAGAAGAAGAAGAAATGAAGGAGAAGAAGAAGAGCAGCAGCAGATGATGATGAAGAAGAAGAAGAGCAGAATCAGATGAAGAAGTAGAAGAAGAAGAAGAAGAAGAAGAAGAAGAAGAGCAGCAGCAGATGTCAAAGAAGAAGAAGAAGAAGAGCAGCAGCTGATGAAGAAGAAGAAGAAGAAGTAGAGGAAGAAGAAGAAGCAGAAGAGCAGCAGCAGATGAAGAAGAAGATGAAGAAGAAGATGAAGAGCAGCAGCTGATGATGAAGAAGAAGAAGAGCAGCAGAAGAAGAGGAAGAGTAGCAGCAGATGAAGAAGAAGCAGAAGAAAAAGAAGAGCAGCAGCAGATGTAGAAGAAGGTGAAGAAGAGCAGCAGCAGATGAAGAAGAAGAAGAAGAAGTGGAGCAGCAGCAGATGAAGAAGTAGAACAAGAAGAAGAAAAAGAAGAGCCGCAGCAGATTAAGAAGAAGAAGAAGAAGAAGTGCAGCAGCAGATGAAGAAGTAGAAGAGGAAGGGCAGCAGATGAAGAAGAAGAAGAAGAAGAAGAAGAAGAGGAAGAAGAAGAAGAGCAGCAGCAGAAGAAGAAGAAGAAGAAGAAGAAGAAGAGGAGGAGGAGTTGTTGAAGAAGAAGAAGAGGAAGAAGAAGAAGAAGAGGAGGAGGAGGAGAAGTTGAAGACGAAGAAGAAGAAGAAGAGGTGGAGGTGGACGTGGAGAAGAAGAGGAAGAAGAACAGGAGGAGGAGGAGGAGAAGAAGAAGTAGAAGAAGAAAAAGAAGAGGAGGAGGAGGAGATGTTGAAGAAGACGAAGAATAAGAAGAACAGGTCGAAGAGGAGGAGGAGGAGAAGAAAAAGATGTAGAAATAGAAGAAGAAGAACAAGACAAAGAGGAGGAGGAGGAGTAGAAGAAGTAGAAGAAGTACAAGTAGAAAAGAAGAGGAGGAGGAGGAGGAGAAGAAGAAGAAGAAAAGAAGAAGAAGAAGAAGTAGAAGAAGAAGAGGTTGAGGAGGAGGAGAAGAAGAAGTAGAAGAGGAGGTGGAGGAGAAGAAAAAGAAGAAGAAGAAGAGAAGAGCTTGAGGAGTTGGAGTAGGAGAAGTAGAAGAAGATGAAGAAGAAGTAGAAGAAGAGGAGTCGGAGGAGGAGGAGTTGCAGAAGATGGAGAAGAAGAAGTAGAAGAAGAAGAAGAGGAGGAGAAAAAGGGGGAGGAGAGGAAGAAGAAGAAGAAGAAGAGGAGGAGGAGGACAGAAGAAGAAGAATAAGGAAAACAAGAAGAGGAAGAAGAGGATGAGGCGGAGGATCAGGTGAAGAAGAAGAAGAAGAACAAGAAGAAAAGAAGTAAAAGAAGAAAGGAGGAGGAGGAGGAGAAGAAGAAAACGAAGAAGAAGAAGCTGAAGAAGAGGAGGAAAGGAAGAAGAAGTAGAAGTAGAAGAAGAAGAAGAGGAGGAGGTGGAGCAGAAGAAGAAGAAGAAGAAGAAGAAGAAGAAGAAGAAGAAGAAGAAGAAGAAGAAGAAGAAGAAGAAGAAGAAGAGAAGAGGAGGATGAGGAGGAGGCGAAAAAGAACAGGAGGAGGAGGAGAAGAAGATGAAGTAGAAGAAGAAGAAGAAGAGCTTGAGGAGGAGGAGTAGGAGAAGAAGAAGAAGAAGAAGAAGTAGAAGAAGAGGAGTAGGAGGACGAGGTGGAGAAAAGAAGAAGAAGAAGAAGAAGAGGAGGAGGAGGAGAAGTTGAAGAAAAAGAAGTAGAAGAAGAAGAAGAGGAGTAGGAGGAGGAGGAGGAGAAGATAAAGAAGAAGAAGAAGAAGAAGAGGAGGAGAATGAGGAGGAGGGGCAGAAGAAGAGGAAGAAGAGGAGGAGGAGGAGGAGGAGGAGAAGAAGAAGAAGAAGAGGAGGAGGAGGAGGAGAAGATAAAGAAGAAGAAGAAGAGGAGGAGGAGATGTTGAAGAAGACGAAGAGGAGGAGGAGGAGAAGATAAAGAAGAAGAAGAAGAAGAAGAAGAAGAAGAGGAGCAGGATGAGGAGGAGGTGAAGAAGAAGAAGAAGAGGTGGAGGAGGAGGACGAGAAGAATAAGAAGTAGAAGAAGAAGAGCTTGAGGAGGTGGAGGAGAAGAAGAATTAGAGGAGGATGAGGAGGAGGAGAAGAAGAAGAAGAAGAAGAAGAAGAAGAGAAGATCTTGAGGAGTAGGAGTAGGAGAAGTAGAAGAAGAAGAAGAAGTAGAAGAAGAGGAGTCGGAGGAGGGGGAGTTGCAGAAGATGGAGAAGATGAAGTAGAAGAATAAGTGGAGGAGGAGGAGGAGCAGGAGATGAAGTAGAAGTAGAAGAAGACGAAGAGGAGGAGAAGGAGGGGGAGGAGATGAAGTAGAAGAAGATGAAGAAGAAGAAGAAGAGGAGGAGGAGGAGGAGAGAAGAAGAAGAAGAAGAAAAACAAGAAGAGGAAGAAGAGGAGGAGGCAGAGGATGAGGTGAAGAAGAAGAAGAAGAACAAGAGGAAGAGGCGCAGGAGGTGGAGAAGAAGAAGAAGAAGAAGAAGAAGAAGAAGAAGAAGAAGAAGAAAAGAAGTAAAAGAAGAAAGGAGGAGGAGTAGGAGAAGAAAAAGAAAACGAATAAGAAGAAGAAGAAGAGGAGGAAAGGAAGAAGAAGTAGAAGTAGAAGAAGAAGAAGAGGAGGAGGTGGAGCAGAAGAAGAAGAAGAAGAAGAAGAAGAAGAAAAGAGGAGGATGAGGAGGAGGAGAAGAAGAAGAGGAGGAGGAGAAAAAGATGAAGTAGAAGAAGAGGAAGAAGAGCTTGAGGAGGAGTAGGAGAAGAAGAAGTAGAAGAAGAAGAAGAAGTAGAAGAAGAGGAGTAGGAGGAGGAGTTGGAGAAAAGAAGAAGAAGAAGAAGAAGAGGAGGAGGAGGAGAAGTTGAAGAAGAAGAAGAAGAAGAAGAAGAGGAGAATGAGGAGTAGGGGCTGAACAAGAAGAAGAGGAGGAGGAGGAGGAGGAGAAAAAGAAGAAGAAGAAGAAGAGCTTGAGGAGCAGGAAGAGGAGGAGGAGGAGAAAAAGAAGAAGAAGAAGAAGAAGAGGAGGAGGAGGAGATGTTGAAGAAGAAGAAGAAGAAGAAGAAGAAGAAGAAGAAGAAGAAGAAGAAGAAGAAGAAGAAGAAGAAGAGGAGGAGGAGGACAGAAGAAGAAGAAGAAGAAAAACAAGAAGAGGAAGAAGAGGATGAGGCGGAGGATCAGGTGAAGAAGAAGAAGAAGAACAAGAAGAAAAGAAGTAAAAGAAGAAAGGAGGAGGA
>CM059427.1:206330559-206333059 GCA_030390025.1 Squalus acanthias | reverse complement strand
AAGAAGAAGAAGAGAAGAGCTTGAGGAGTAGGAGTAGGAGAAGTAGAAGAAGAAGAAGTAGAAGAAGAGGAGTCGGCGGAGGAGGAGTTGCAGAAGATGGGGAAGAAGAAGTAGAAGAAGAGGAGGAGGAGGAGGAGCAGGAGAAGTAGAAGTAGAAGAAGAAAAACAAGAAGAGGAAGAAGAGGAGGAGGCAGAGGATGAGGTGAAAAAGAAGAAGAAGAACAAGAGGAAGATGCGCAGGAGGGGGAGAAGAAGAAGAAGAAGAAGAAGAAGAAAAGAAGTAATAGAAGAAAGGAGGAGGAGGAGGAGAAGAAGAAGAAAATGAAGAAGAAGAAGAAGAAGAGGAGGAAAGGAAGAAGAAGTAGAAGTAGGAGAAGAAGAGGAGGAGGTGGAGCAGAAGAAGAAGAAGAAGAAGAAGAAGAAAAGAGGAGGATGAGGAGGAGGAGAAGAAGAGGAGGAGGAGGAGGAGGAGGAGGAGAAGAAGAAGAAGAAGAAGAAGAAGCAGAAGAGAAGAGCTTGAGGAGTAGGAGTAGGAGAAGTAGAAGAAGAAGAAGAAGTAGAAGAAGACGAGTCGGCGGAGGAGGATTTGCAGAAGATGGAGAAGAAGAAGTAGAGCAAGAAGAGGAGGAGCAGGAGAAGAAGTAGAAGTAGAAGAAGATGAAGATGAGGAGAAGGAGGGGGAGGAGAAGAAGAAGAAGAAGAAGAGGAGGAGGAGGAGGAGGAGAGAAGAAGAAGAAGAAGAAGAAGAAGAAGAAGAAGAAGAAGAAGAAGAAGAAGAAGAAAAGAGGAGGATGAGGAGGAGGAGAAGAAGAAGAGGAGGAGGAGGAGAAGAAGATGAAGTAGAAGAAAAAGAAGAAGAGCTTGAGGAGGAGGAGTAGGAGAAGAAGAAGAAGTTGAAGAAGAGGAGTAGGAGGAGGAGGTGGAGAAAAGAAGAAGAAGAAGAGGAGGAGGAGGAGAAGTTGAAGAAGAAGTAGATGAAGAAGAAGAGGAGTAGGAGGAGGAGGAGGAGGAGAAGATAAAGAAGAAGAAGAAGAAGAGGAGGAGAATGAGGAGGAGGGGCAGAAGAAGAAGAAGAGGAGGAGGAGGAGGAGGAGAAGAAGAAGAAGAAGAACTTGATGAAGAGGAAGAGGAGGAGGAGGAGAAGAAGGAGAAGAAGAAGAAGAAGAAGAAGAAGAGGAGGAGGAGGAGGTGAAGTTGAAGAAGAAGTAGGAGAGAAGGAGGTGGAGGTGGAGAAGAAGAGGAAGAAGAAGAGGAGGAGGAGGAGGAGGAGAAGAAGAAGTAGAAGAAGAAAAAGAAGAAGAAGATGAAGAAGAAGTCGAAGAGGAGGAGGAGGAGAAGAAAAAGAAGTAGAAATAGAAGAAGAAGAACAAGACGAAGAGGAGGAGGAGGAGTAGAAGAAGTAGAAGAAGTAGAAGTAGAAAAGAAGAGGAGGAGGAGGAGGATTAGAAGAAGAAGAAGAAGAAGAAGAAGAGGAGGAGGAGATGTTGAAGAAGACGAAGAATAAGAAGAGGAGGAGGAGGAGAAGATAAAGAAGAAGAAGAAGAGGAGGAGAATGAGGAGGAGGGGCAGAAGAAGAAGAAGAGGAGGAGGAGGAGGAGGAGAAGAAGAAGAAGAAGAAGAAGAAGCAGAAGAAGAAGAGCTTGATGAAGAGGAAGAGGAGGAGGAGGAGAAGAAGGAGAAGAAGAAGAAGAAGAAGAAGAAGAAGAGGAGGAGGAGGTGAAGTTGAAGAAGAAGAAGTAGGAGAGGAGGAGCTGGAGGTGGAGAAGAAGAGGAAGAAGAAGAGGAGGAGGAGGAGGAGGAGAAGAAGAAGTAGAAGAAGAAAAAGAAGAAGAAGATGAAGAAGAAGTCGAAGAGGAGGAGGAGGAGAAGAAAAAGAAGTAGAAATAGAAGAAGAAGAACAAGACGAAGAGGAGGAGGAGGAGTAGAAGAAGTAGAAGAAGTAGAAGTAGAAAAGAAGAGGAGGAGGAGGAGGAGAAGAAGAAGAAGAAGAAGAAGAAGAAGAAGAAGAGGAAGAAGAAGAAGAGGAGGAGGAGATGTTGAAGAAGACGAAGAATAAGAAGAAGAGGAGGAGGAGGAGAAGATAAAGAAGAAGAAGAGGAGCAGGATGAGGAGGAGGTGAAGAAGAAGAAGAAGAGGAGGAGGAGGACGAGAAGAAGAAGAAGTAGAAGAAGAAGAGCTTGAGGAGGTGGAGGAGAAGAAGAAGTAGAGGAGGAGGAGGAGGAGGAGAAGAAGAAGAAGAAGAAGAAGAAGACGAGCTTGAGGAGTAGGAGTAGGAGAAGAAGAAGAAGAAGAAGGAGAAGTAGAAGAAGAGGAGTCGGAGGAGGAGGAGTTGCAGAAGATGGAGAAGAAGAAGTAGAAGAAGAAGAGGAGGAGGAGGAGGAGCAGGAGAAGAATTAGAATTAGAAGAAGACGAAGAGGAGGAGGAGGAGGAGAAAAGAAGAAGAAGAAGAAGAAGAAGAGAAGAGCTTGAGGAGTAGGAGTAGGAGAAGTAGAAGAAGAA